>SZWC01007272.1:19455-45064 GCA_023375785.1 Penium margaritaceum | reverse complement strand
CATTGTCTCTCCCTCTGACCATTTGTGACTCGTGTTATGAGTTGTCAATGTTGACCACACATAGTGGACTTATTCGGTCGTAGTCAGTGACATATGCATCCTTTGGTTGGTCACTGTGCACGCTAGCCATACCGTGCCACTGCTTGTTGAAGGTCTTTGTACTTGCTAGTTGATAACTGATGTTCTCAACCCATTGTTTTCCCCTCTGACCATTTGTGACTCGTGTTATGCGAATTCAACGTTGACCACATGAAGTGAAATTCGTTCGTCATGGTCAGTGACATAAGCATACTTCGGTTGGTCACTGTGCATTGAAGCCACATTGTGCCACTACATATTGAAGGTATTTGTACTTGCTAGTCGATAACTAGTATGCACAAACCATTATCTTCCTTCCTGACCATTTGTGACTCGTGTTATGAGTTGTCAAAGTTTACCACACTTTGTGACATTATTTGCTCATGGTCAGTGACATATTCCTACTTTGGTTGGTCATCGTGCATGGTCTCCACACCGTTCCACAACGTATTGAAGCCCCTTGTGCTTGCTATGTGATACTTGGTGTTCCCAAACCATTGTTTCCCCCTCTGACCATTTGTGACTCGTATTATGAGTTGTAAACGTTGACTACACACAGCGGATTTCTTTGGTCAAAGGCAGTACATATGCCTACTTTGGTCGGTCATTGTGCATGGTCGCCACACCGTGCTACTAGTGACTGAAGGTCGTTGTACTTGGTAGTTGGTATCTAGTATTCCCAACCCATTATTTCCCCCTCTGACAATTCGGGACCCATATTATAGGTTGTCAACGTTGACCACACATAGTAAAATTATTTGGTCATGGTATGTGGCACATGCCTAATCTGGTTGGTCATTGTGCATGATAGCCACACCGTTCCACTACTTGTTGAATGTATTTGCACTTGCTAGTCAATAAATAGCAAAAGGTTTCTCCCTTTGACACCAGGTTGGTTTTTGTATATTTGTTACGCGTAGGTGCCTTCACCGGAATACTCCCTCCCACCCCCCCTGGAGGGATGTTCCGTGGACGACCTGGAGGACAGATTTGCGACCGCATTATGACACCCCCCCTACCCCCCCACGGCTTAGGCTCAAAGGTAGAGTTGAGGTATCACAACACGGCCGCCCCCCCCCCCCCCAGGTCACAAGCCTATTTTATATTGCACGTACGAGGATTAAAACCTAGGACCTATCGCTCCAGAATCTAACTCTATAAGCACTAAGCCAACTCGCATGGTGTTCATATGATGTCCACATGACATTATAAGGGTTCCTATGGGTAAAGGGCATAAAATAAGGGGTTGTAAGATTAGAGGGTAGTTTTCAAGATTATGAATGATAACAAATTTAGTTTATTCATAAAAATTTAACGCAGACGAAATTTCAAATTTTGCAACTTCGAGCTTGAACAACCTCTCAACCATTGCTCTGATTGACCAGCCGTAAGAAGGAAAGTTGACAACACACAGTGAAACTCTTTTTATGATATTCAGTGATACAAGAATACTTTGGTTGGTCATTGTGCATGGTAGCCACACCGTGCGACCACTTATCAAAGGTCTTTGTACTTGCTAGTCGATACCAAGTACTCCCAAACCATTGTTTCTCCCTCTGCCCATTTTTTACTTGTATTATGAGTTGTGAACGTTGACCACACACACTAAACTTCTTTGGTCATGAGCAGTGATGTATGCGTACTTGGGTAGGTCATTGTGCATGGTAGCCACACCGTGCTACTACTAACTGAAGGTCGTTGTACTTGGTAGTTGAGAACCGATATTCCAATAGCATTGTTTCCTCTCCTGACCGTTTGTGACTCGTGTTATGGTTGGTCAACGTTGACCACCCATATTGAAATTCTCTGGTCATGATCAGTGAAATATGCCTTGTTTGGTTGTTTGGTGTGCATATAAGCCACACCGTGCCACTGCGTATTGAAGTTCTTTGTCCTTTCTAGTCAATACATAGGCTTCCCAAATCATTGTCTCTCCCTTTGACCATTTGTGACTCGTGTTATGAGTTGTCAATGTTGACCACACATAGTGGACTTATTCGGTCGTAGTGAGTGACATATGCATCCTTTGGTTGGTCACTGTGCACGCTAGCCATACCGTGCCACTGCTTGTTGAAGGTCTTTGTACTTGCTAGTTGATAACTGATGTTCTCAACCCATTGTTTTCCCCTCTGACCATTTGTGACTCGTGTTATGCGTTTTCAACGTTGACCACATGAAGTGAAATTCATTCGTCATGGTCAGTGACATATGCATACTTTGGTTGGTCACTGTGCATTGAAGCCACATTGTGCCACTACATATTAAAGGTATTTGTACTTGCTAGTCGATAACTAGTATTCATAAACCATTACGTTCCACCCTGACCATTTGTGAGTCGTTTTGTGAGTTGTCAAAGGTTACCACACTTAGTGGCATTATTTGGTCATGGTCACTGACATATGCCTACTTTGATTGGTCATCGTGCATGGTCTCCACACCGTGCCACAACGTATTGAAGCCCCTTGTGCTTGCTATGTGATACATGGTGTTCCCAAACCATTGTTTCCCCCTCTGACCATTTGTGACTCATATTATGAGTTGTAAACGTTGACCACACACAGCGGATTTCTTTGGTCAAAGGCGGTACATATGCCTACTTTGGTCGGTCATTGTGCATGGTAGCCACACCGTGCTACTACTGACTGAAAGGCGTTGTACTTGGTAGTTGAGAACCGATATTCCCATAGCATTGTTTCCTGTCCTGACCGTTTGTGACTCGTGTTATGGTTGGTCAATGTTGACCACCCATATTGAAATTCTCTGGTCATGATCAGTGACATATGCCTAATTGGTTGTTTGGTGTGCATATTAGCCACATCGTGCCACTACGTATTGAAGTTCTTTGTCCTTTCTAGTCAATACTTAGGCTTCCCAGACCATTGTCTCTCCCTCTGACCATTTGTGACTCGTGTTATGAGTTGTCAATGTTGACCACACATTGTGGACCTATTCGGCCGTAGTCAGTGACGTATACATCCTTTGGTTGGTCACTATGCACGCTAGCCATACGGTGCCACTGCTTGTTGAAGGTCTTTGTACTTGCTAGTTAATAACTAGTGTTCCCAATCCATTGTTTTCCCCTCTGACCATTTGTGACTCGTGTTATGCGTTTTCAACGTTGACCACATGAAGTGAAATTTGTTTGTCATGGTTAGTGACATATGCATACTTTGGTTTGTTACTGTGCATTGAAGCCACATTGTGCCACTACATATTGAAGGTATTTGTACTTGCTAGTCGATACCTAGTATTCACAAACCATTATCTAACACCCTGACCATTTGTGACTCGTGTTATGAGTTGTCAAAGTTTACCACACTTAGTGACATTATTTGGGCATGATCAGTGACATATGCCTACTTTGGTTGTTCATCGTGCATGGTCTCCACACCGTGCCACAGCGTATTGAAGCCCCTTGTGCTTGCTATTTGATACTTGGTGTTCCCAAACCATTTTTTCCGCCTCTGACCATTTGTGACTCGTATTATGAGTTGTCAACGTTGACCACACACAGTGGATTTCTTTGGTCAAAAGAAGTACATATGCCTACTTTGGTCGTTCATTGTGCATGGTAGTCACACCGTGCTACTACTTACTGAAGGTCGTTGTACTTGGTACTTGAGAACCGATATTCCCATAGCATTGTTTCCTCTCCTGACCGTTTGTGACTCGTGTTATGGTTGGTCAAGATTGACCACCCATATTGGAATTCTGTGGTCATGATCAGTGACATATGCCTAGTTTGGTTATGTGGTGTGCACATAAGCCACACCGTGCCACTACGTATTGAAGTTCTTTGACCTTTCTAGTCAATACATTTGCTTCTTAAATCATTGTCTCTCCCTCTGACCATTTGTGACTCGTGTTATGAGTTGTCAATGTTGACCACACATAGTGGACTTATTCGGTCGTAGTCAGGGACGTATGCATCCCTTTGGTTGGTCACTGTGCACGCTAGCCATACCGTGCCACTGCTTATTGAAGGTCTTTGTACTTGCTAGTTGATAACTAGTGTTCCCAACCCATTTTTTTCCCCTCTGACCATTTGTGACTCGTGTTATGCATTTTCAACGTTGACCACATGAAGTGAAATTTGTTGGTCATGGTTAGTGACATATGCATACTTTGGTTGGTCACTGTGCATTGAAGCCACATTGTGCCACTGCATATTGAAGGTATTTGTACTTGCTATTCAATAACTAGTATGCACAAACCATTATCTTCCACCCTGATCATTTGTGACTCGTGTTATGAGTTGTCAAAGTTACCACACTTAGTGACATTATTTGCTCATGGTCAGTGACATATGCCTACTTTGGTTGGTCATCATGCATGGTCTCCACACCGTGCCACAACGTATTGAAGCCCCTTGTGCTTGCTATGTGATACTTGGTGTTCCGAAACCATTGTTTCCCCCTATGACCATTGGTGACTCGTATTATGAGTTGTAAACGTTGACCACACAGAGCAGATTTCTTTGGTCAAAGGCAGTACATATGCCTACTTTGGTCGGTCATTGTGCATGGTAGCCACACCGTGCTACTACTGACTGAAGGTCGTTGTACTTGGTAGTTGAGAACCGATATTCCCATATCATTGTTTCCTGTCCTGCCTGTTTGTGACTCGTGTTATGGTTGGTCAACGTTGACCATCCATATTGAAATTCTCTGGTCATGATCAGTGAAATATGCCTAGTTTGGTTGTTTGGTGTGCATATAAGCCACACCGTGCCATTGCGTATTGAAGTTCTTTGTCCTTTCTAGTCAATACATAGGCTTCCCAAATCATTCTCTCTCCCTCTGACCATTTGTGACTCGTGTTATGAGTTGTCAATGTTGACCACACATAGTGGACTTATTCGGTCGTAGTCAGTGACATATGCATCCTTTGGTTGGTCACTGTGTACGCTAGCCATACTGTGCCACTGCTTGTTGAAGGTCTTTGTAGTTGCTAGTTGATAACTGATGTTCTCAACACATTATTTTCCCCTCTGACCATTTGCGACTCGTGTTATGCGTTTTCAACGTTGACCACATGAAGTGAAATTCGTTCGTCATGGTCAGTGACATATGCATACTTCGGTTGGTCACTGTGCATTGAAGCCACATTGTGCCACTACATATTGAAGGTATTTGTACTTGCTAGTCGATAACTAGTATGCACAAACCATTATCTTCCACCCTGACCATTTGCGACTCGTGTTATGCGTTTTCAACGTTGACCACATGAAGTGAAATTCGTTCGTCATGGTCAGTGACATATGCATACTTCGGTTGGTCACTGTGCATTGAAGCCACATTGTGCCACTACATAGTGAAGGTATTTGTACTTGCTAGTCGATAACTAGTATGCACAAACCATTATCTTCCACCCTGATCATTTGTGACTCGTGTTATGAGTTGTCAATGTTGACCACCCATAGTGGACTTATTCGGTCGTAGTGAGTGACATATGCATCCTTTGGTTGGTCACTGTGCACGCTAGCCATACCGTGCCACTGCTTATTGAAGGTCTTTGTACTTGCTAGTCAATACCAAGTATTCCCAAACCATTGTTTCTCCCTCTGCCTATTTCTTACTTGTATTATGACTTGTGAACGTTGACCACACACACTAAACGTCTTTGGTCATGAGCAGTGATGTATGCGTACTTGGGTAGGTCATTGTGCATGGTAGCCACACCGTGCTACTACTGACTGAAGGTCGTTGTACTTGGTAGTTGAGAACCGATATTCCCATAGCATTGCTTCCTCTCCTGACCATTTGTGACTCGTGTTATGCATTTTCAACGTTGACCACATGAAGTGAAATTCGTTCGTCATGGTCAGTGACATATGCATACTTCGGTTGGTCACTGTGCATTGAAGCCACATTGTGCCACTACATAGTGAAGGTATTTGTACTTGCTAGTCGATAACTAGTATGCACAAACCATTATCTTCCACCCTGATCATTTGTGACTCGTGTTATGAGTTGTCAATGTTGACCACCCATAGTGGACTTATTCGGTCGTAGTGAGTGACATATGCATCCTTTGGTTGGTCACTGTGCACGCTAGCCATACCGTGCCACTGCTTATTGAAGGTCTTTGTACTTGCTAGTCAATACCAAGTATTCCCAAACCATTGTTTCTCCCTCTGCCTATTTCTTACTTGTATTATGACTTGTGAACGTTGACCACACACACTAAACGTCTTTGGTCATGAGCAGTGATGTATGCGTACTTGGGTAGGTCATTGTGCATGGTAGCCACACCGTTCCACTACTTGTTGAAAGTATTTGCACTTGCTAGTCAATAAATAGCAAAAGGTTTCTCCCTTTGACACCAGGTCGGTTTTTGTTGATTTGTTACGCGTAGGTGCCTTCATTGGAATACTCCCTCCCACCCCCCCTGGAGGGATGTTCCGTGGACGACCTGGAGGACAGATTTGTGACCGCATTATGACATCCCCCCTACCCTCCCACGGCTTAAGCTCAAAGGTAGAGTTGAGGTATCACAACACGGCCCCCCCCCCCCCCCCCCCCCAGGTCGCGAGCCTATTGTATATTGCACGTGCGAGGATTCAAACCTAGGACCTATCGCTCCAGAATCTAACTCTATAAGCACTAAGCCAACTCGCATGGTGTTCACATGATGTCCAAATGACATTATAAGGGTTCCTATGGGTAAAGGGCATAAAATAAGGGGGCGTAAGATTAGAGGGTAGTTTTCAAAATTATGAATGATAACAAATTTAGTTTATTTATAAAAATTTGACGCAGACGAGATTTCGAAATTTGCAACTTTGAGCTTGAATAACCTCTCAACCATTGCTCTGATTGACCAGCCGTAAGAAGTAAAGTTGACAACACGCAGTGAAACTCTTTTTATGATATTCAGTGATACAAGAATACTTTGGTTGGTCATTGAGCATGGTAGCCACACCGTGCCACCACTTATCGAAGGTCTTTGTACTTGCTAGTCAATACCAAGTATTCCCAAACCATTGTTTCTCCCTCTGCCTATTTCTTACTTGTATTATGAGTTGTGAACGTTGACCACACACACTAAAATTCTTTGGTCATGAGCAGTGATGTATGCCTACTTGGGTAGGTCATTGTGCATGGTAGCCACACCGTGCTACTACTGACTGAAGGTCGTTGTACTTGGTAGTTGAGAACCGATATTCCCATAGCATTGCTTCCTCTCCTGACCATTTGTGACTCGTGTTATGGTTGGTCAACGTTGACCACCCATATTGAAATTCTCCGGTCATGATCAGTGACATATGCCTAGTTTGGTTGTTTGGTGTGCATATAAGCTACACTGTGCCACTGCGTATTGAAGTTCTTTGTCCTTTCTGGTCAATGCATAGGCTTCCCAAATCATTGTCTCTCCCTCTGACCATTTGTGACTTGTGTTATGAGTTGTCAATGTTGACCACACATAGTGGACTCATTCGGTCGTAGTCAGTGACATATGCATCCTTTGGTTGGTCACTGTGCACGCTAGCCATACCGTGCCACTGCTTGTTGAAGGTCTTTGTACATGCTAGTTGATAACTGATGTTCTCAACCCATTGTTTTCCCCTCTGACCATTCGTGACTCGTGTTATGCGTTTTCAACGTTGACCACATGAAGTGAAATTCGTTCGTCATGGTCAATGACATATGCGTACATTGGTTGGTCACTGTGCATTGAAGCCACATTGTGCCACTACATATTGAAGGTGTTTGTACTTGCTAGTCAATAACTAGTATGCAAAAACCATTATCTTCCACCCTGACAATTTGTGACTCGTGTTATGAGTTGTCAAAGTTTACCACACTTTGTGACATTATTTGCTCATGGTCAGTGACATATGCCTACTTTTGTTGGTCATCGTGCATGTTCTACACACCGTGCCTCAACGTATTGAAGCCCCTTGTGCTTGCTATGTGATACTTGGTGTTCCCAAACCATTGTTTCCCCCTCTCACCATTTGTGACTCGTATAATGAGTTGTAAATGTTGACCACACACAGCGGATTTCTTTGGTCAAAGGCAGTACATATGCCTACTTTGGTCGTTCATTGTGCATGGTCGCCACACCGTGCTACTACTGACTGAAGGTCGTTGTACTTGGTAGTTGGTATCTAGTATTCCCAACCCATTGTTTCCCCCTCTGACAATTCGGGACCCATGTTATGGGTTGTCAACGTTGACCACACATAGTAAAAGTATTTAATCATGGTAAGTGGCACATGCCTAATCTGGTTGGTCATTGTGCATGGTAGCCACACCGTTCCACTACTTGTTGAAAGTATATGCACTTGCTAGTCAATAAATAGCAAAAGGTTCCTCCCTTTGACACCAGGTCGGTTTTTGTTGATTTGTTACGCGTAGGTGCCTTCATTGGAATACTCCCTCCCACCCCCCCTGGAGGGATGTTCCGTGGACGACTTGGAGGACAGATTTGCGACTACATTATGACACCCCCCTACCCCCCCACGGCTTTGGCTCGAAGGTAGAGTTGAGGTATCACAACACGGCCGCCCCCCCTCCCCCCAGGTCGTGAGCCTATTGTATATTGCGCGTACGAGGATTCAAACCTAGGACCTATCGCTCTAGAATCTAACTCTATAATCACTAAGCCAACTCGCATGGTGTTCATATGATATCCAAATGACATTATAAGGGTTCCTATGGGTAAAGGGCATAAAATAAGGGGGTGTAAGATTAGAGGGTAGTTTTCAAAATTATGAATGATAACAAATTTAGTTTATTCATAAAAATCTGACACAGACGAAATTTCGAATTTTGCAACTTCGAGCTTGAATAACCTCTCAACCATTGCTCCGATTGACCAGCCGTAAAAAGGAAAGTTGACAACACACAGTGAAACTCTTTTTATGATATTCAGTGATACAAGAATACTTTGGTTGGTCATTGTGCATGGAAGCCACACCGTACCACCACTTATCGAAGATCTTTGTACTTGCTAGTCGATACCAAGTATTCCCAAACCATTGTTTCTCCCTCTGCGCATTTGCTACTTGTATTATGAGTTGTGAACATTGACCACACACACTAAACTTCTTTGGTCATGAGCAGTGATGTATGCCTACTTGGGTAGGTCATTGTGCATGGTAGCCACACCGTGCTACTACTGACTGAAGGTCGTTGTACTTGGTAGTTGAGAACCGATATTCCCATAGCATTGTTTCCTCTTCAGACCGTTTGTGACTCGTGTTATGGTTGGTCAACATTGACCACCCATATTGAAATTCTCTGGTCATGATCAGTGACATATGCCTAGTTTGGTTGTTTGGTGTGCATATAAGCCACACCGTGGGCTGCGTATTGAAGTTCTTTGTCCTTTCTAGTCAATACATAGGCTTCCCAAATCATTGTCTCTCCCTTTGACCATTTGTGACTCGTGTTATGAGTTGTCAATGTTGACCACACATAGTGGACTTATTCGGTCATAGTCAGTGACATATGCATCCTTTGGTTGGTCACTGTGCACGCTAGCCATACCGTGCCACTGCTTGTTGAAGGTCTTTGTACTTGCTAGTTGATAACTGATGTTCTCAACCCATTGTTTTCCCCTCTGACCATTTGTGACTCGTGTTATGCGTTTTCAACATTGACCACATGAAGTGAAATTCGTTCGTCATGGTCAGTGACATATGCATACTTTGATTGGTCACTGTGCATTGAAGCCACATTGTGCCACTACATATAAAAGGTATTTGTACTTGCTAGTCGTTAACTAGTATTCACAAACCATTGCCTTCCACCCTGACCATTTGTGAGTCGTGTTGTGAGTTGTCAAAGTTTACCACACTTTGTGACATTATTTGCTAATGGTCAGTGACATATGCCTACTTTGGTCGGTCATTGTGCATGGTAGCCACACCGTGCTACTTCTGACTGAAGGTCGTTGTACTTGGTAGTTGAGAACCGATATTCCCATAGCATTGTTTCCTGTCCTGAACGTTTGTGACTCGTGTTATGGTTGGTCAACGTTGACCACCCATATTGAAATTCTGTGGTCATGATCAATGACATATGCCTAGTTTGGTTGTTTGGTGTGCATATAAGCCACACCGTGCCACTGCGTATTGAAGTTCTTTGTCCTTTCTAGTCAATACATTGGCTTCCCAAATCATTGTCTCTCCCTCTGACCATTTGTGACTCCTGTTATGATTTGTCAATGTTGACCACACATTGTGGACTTATTCGGTCGTAGTCAGTGACATATGCATCCTTTGGTTGGTCACTGTGCACGCTAGCCATACCGTGCCACTGCTTGTTGAAGGTCTTTGTACTTGCTAGTTGATAACTGATGTTCTCAACCCATTGTTTTCCCCTCTGACCATTTGTGACTCATGTTATGCATTTTAAACGTTGACCACATGAAGTGAAATTCGTTCGTAATGGTCAGTGACATATGCATACTTTGGTTGGTCACTGTGCATTGAAGCCACATTGTGCGACTACATATTGAAGGTGTTTGTACTTGCTAGTCGATAACTAGTATGCACAAACCATTATCTTCCACCCTGACCATTTGTGACTCGTGTTATGAGTTGTCAAAGTTTTCCACACTTTGTGACATTATTTGCTCATGGTCAGTGACATATGCCTACTTTGGTTGGTCATCGTGCATGGTCTCCACACCGTGCCACAACGTATTGAAGCCCTTTGTGCTTGCTATGTGATACATGGTGTTCCCAAACCATTGTTTCCCCCTCGGACCATTTGTGACTCATATTATGAGTTGTAAACGTTGACCACACACAGCGGATTTCCTTGGTCAAAGGCAGTACATATGCCTACTTTGGTCGGTCATTGTGCATGGTCGCCACACCGTGCTACTACTGACTGAAGGTCGTTGTACTTGGTAGTTGGTATCTAGTATTCCCAACCCATTGTTTCCCCCTCTGACAATTCGGGACCCATATTATGGGTTGTCAACATTGACCACACATAGTAAAGTTATTTGGTCATGGTAAGTGGCACATGCCTAATCTGGTTGGTCATTGTGCATGGTAGCCACACCGTTCCACTACTTGTTGAAAGTATTTGCACTTGCTAGTCAAGAAATAGCAAAAGGTTTCTCCCATTGACACCAGGTCGGATTTTGTTGATTTGTTACGCGTAGGCGCCTTCTTTGGAATACTCCCTCCCACCCCCCCCTAGAGCGATGTTCCGTGGACGACCTGGAGGACAGATTTGTGACCCGTTATGACACCCCCCCTTCCCCCCCACGGCTTAAGCTCGAAGGTAGAGTTGAGGTATCACAACACGGCCGTCCCCCCACCGCCCCCCAGGTGGCGAGCCTATTGTATATTGCGCGTACGAGGATTCAAACCTAGGACCTAACGCTCCAGAATCTAACTCTATAAGCATTAAGCCAACTCGCATGGTGTTCATATGATGTCCAAATGACATTATAAGGGTTCCTATGGGTAAAGGGCATAAAATAAGGGGGTGTAAGATTAAAGGGTAGTTTTCAAAATTATGAATGATAACAAAATTAGTTTATTCATAAAAATTTAACGCAGACAAAATTTTGAATTTTGCAACTTCGAGCTTGAATAACCTCTCAACCATTGCTCCGATTGACCAGCCGTAAGAAGGAAAGTTGACAACATACAGTGAAACTCTTTTTATGATATTCAGTGATACAAGAATACTTTGGTTGGTCATTGTGCATGGTAGCCACACCGTGCCACCACTTATCGAAGGTCTTTGTACTTGCTAGTCGATACCAAGTATTCCCAAACCAGTGTTTCTCCCTCTGCCCATTTTTACTTGTATTATGAGTTGTGAACGTTGACCACACACACTAAACTTCTTTGGTCATGAGCAGTGATGTATGCCTACTTGGATAGGTCATTGTGCATGGTAGCCACACCGTGCTACTACTGACTGAAGGTCGTTGTACTTGGTAGTTGAGAACCGATATTCCCATAGCATTGTTTCCTCTCATGACCGTTTGTGACTCGTGTTATGGTTGGTCAACGTTGACCACCCATATTGAAATTCTCCGGTCATGATCAGTGACATATGCCTAGTTTGGTTGTTTGGTGTGCATATTAGCCACACCGTGCCACTACATATTGAAGTTCTTTGTCCTTTCTAGTCAATACATAGGCTTCCCAAATCATTGTCTCTCCCTCTGACCATTTGTGACTCGTGTTATGAGTTGTCAATGTTGACCACACATAGTGGACTTATTCGGTCGTAGTCAGTGACATATGCATCCTTTGGTTGGTCACTGTGCACGCTAGCCATACCGTGCCACTGCTTGTTGAAGGTCTTTGTACTTGCTAGTTGATAACTGATGTTCTCAACCCATTGTTTTCCCCTCTGACCATTTGTGACTCGTGTTATGCATTTTCAACGTTGACCACATGAAGTGAAATTCGCTTGTCATGGTCAGTGACATATGCATACTTGTGTTGGTCACTGTGCATTGAAGCCACATTGTGCCACTACATATTAAAGGTATTTGTACTGGTAGTCGATAACTAGTATTCACAAACCATTACCTTCCACCCTGACCATTTGTGAGTCGTGTTGTGAGTTGTCAAAGTTTACCACACTTAGTGACATTATTTGGTCATGGTCAGTGACATATGCCTACTTTGGTTGGTCATCGTGCATGGTCTCCACACCGTACCACAACGTATTGAAGCCCCTTGTGCTTGCTATGTGATACATGGTGTTCCCAAACCATTGTTTCCCCCTCTGACCATTTTTGACTCGTATTATGAGTTGTAAAAATTGACCACACACAGCGGATTTCTTTGGTCAAAGACAGAACACATGCCTACTTTGGTCGGTCATTGTGCATGGTAGTCACACCGTGCTACTACTGACTGAAAGTCGTTGTACTTGGTACTTGAGAACCGATATTCCCATAGCATTGTTTCCTGTCCTGACCGTTTGTGATTCGTGTTATGGTTGGTCAACGTTGACCACCCATATTGAAATTCTCTGGTCATGATCAGTGACATATGCCTAGTTTGGTTGTTTGGTGTGCATATTAGCCACACCGTGCCACTACATATTGAAGTTCTTTGTCCTTTCTAGTCAATACATAGGCTTCCCAAACCAATGTCTCTCCCTCTGACCATTTGTGACTCGTGTTATGAATCGTCAATGTTGACCACACATAGTGGACGTATTCGGCCGTAGTCAGTGACGTATGCATCCTTTGGTTGGTCATTGTGCACGCTAGCCATACGGTGCCACTGCTTGTTGAATGTCTTTGTACTTGCTAGTTGATAACAAGTGTTCCCAACCCATTGTTTTCCCCTCTGACCATTTGTGACTCGTGTTATGCATTTTCAACGTTGACCACATGAAGTGAAATTTGTTGGTCATGGTTAGTGACATATGCATACTTTGGATGGTTACTGTGCATTGAAGCCACATTGTGCCACTACATGTTGAAGGTATTTGTACTAGCTAGTCGATACCTAGTATTCACAAACCATTATCTACCACCCTAACCATTTGTGACTCGTGCTTTGAATTGTCAAAGTTTACCACACATAGTGATATTATTTGGGCATGATCAGTGACATATGCCTACTTTGGTTGGTCATCGTGCATGGTCTCCACACCGTGCCACAGCGTATTGAAGCCCCTTGTGCTTGCTATGTGATACTTGGTGTTCCCAAACCATTGTTTCCCCCTCTTACCATTGGTGACTCGTATTATGAGTTGCCAACGTTGACCACACACAGTGGATTTCTTTGGTCAAAGGCAGTACATATGCCTACTTTGGTTGGTCATTGTGCATGGTAGTCACACCGTGCTACTACTGACTAAAGGTCGTTATACTTGGTAGTTGAGAACCGATATTCCCATAGCATTGTTTCCTCTCCTGACCATTTGTGACTCGTGTTATGGTTGGTCAACTTTGACCACCCATATTAAAATTCTCTGGTCATGATCAGTGACATATGCCTAGTTTGGTTGTTTGGTGTGCATATAAGCCACACCGTGCCACTGCGTATTGAAGTTCTTTGTCCTTTCTAGTCAATACATAGGCTTCCCAAATCATTGTCTCTTCCTCTGACCATTTGTGACTCGTGTTATGAGTTGTCAATGTTGACCACACATAGTGGACTTATTCGGTTGTAGTCAGTGACATATGCATCCTTTGGTTGGTCACTGTGCACGCTAGCCATACCGTGCCAGTTCTTGTTGAAGGTCTTTTTACTTGCTAGTTGATAACTGATGTTCTCAACCCATTGTTTTCCCCTCTGACCATTTGTGACTCGTGTTATGCGTTTTCAACGTTGACCACATGAAGTGAAATTTTTTGGTCATGGTTAGTGACATATGCATACTTCGATTGGTCACTGTGCATTGAAGCCACATTGTGCCACTACATATTGAAGGTATTTGTACTTGCTCGTCGATAACTAGTATGCACAAACCATTATCTTCCACCCTGACCATTTGTGACTCGTGTTATGAGTTTTCAAAGTTTACCACACTTAGTGACATTATTTGCTCATGGTCAGTGACATATGCCTACTTTGGTTGGTCATCGTGCATGGTCTCCACACCTTGCCACAACGTATTGAAGCCCCTTGTGCTTGCTATGTGAATCTTGTTGTTCCCAAACTATTGTTTCCCCCTCGGACCATTTGTGACACGTATTATGAGTTGTAAACGTTGACCACACACAGCGGATTTTCTTGGTCAAAGGCAGTACATATGCCTACTTTGGTCGGTCATTGTGCATGGTCGCCACACCGTGCTACTACTGACTGAAGGTCGTTGTACTTGGTAGTTGGTATCTAGTATTCCTAACCCATTGTTTCCCCCTCTGACAATTCGGGACCCATGTTATGGGTTGTCAACGTTGACCACACATAGTAACATTATTTGGTCATGGTAAGTGGCACATGCCTAATCTGGTTGGTCATTGTGCATGGTAGCCACACCGTTCCACTACTTGTTGAAAGTATTTGCACTTGCTAGTCAATAAATAGCAAAAGGTTTCTCCCTTTGACACCAGGTCGGTTTTTGTTGATTTGTTACGCGTAGGTGCCTTCACTGGAATACTCCCTCCCACCCCCGTTGGAGGGATGGTCCGTGGACGACCTGGAGGACAGATTTGTGACCGCATTATGACAGCCCACCCCTACCCTCCCCCCACGGCTTAGGCTCGAAGGTAGAGTTGAGGTATCACAACACGGCCGCCCCCCCCCCCAGGTCGCGAGCCTATTGTATATTGCGCGTACGAGGATTCAAACCTAGGACCTAACGCTCCAGAATCTAACTCTATAGGCACTAAGCCAACTCGCATGGTGTTCATATGATGTCCACATGACATTATAAGGGTTCCTATGGGTAAAGGGCATAAAATAAGGGGGTGTAAGATGAGAGGGTAGTTTTCAAAATTATGAATGATAACAAATTCAGTTTACTCATAAAAATTTAACGCAGACGAAATTTCGAATTTTGCAACATTGAGCTTGAATAACCTCTCAACCATTGCTCCAATTGACCAGCCGTAAGAAGGAAAGTTGACAACACACAGTGAAACTCTTTTTATGATATTCAGTGATACAATAATACTTTGGTTGGTCATTGTGCATGGTAGCCACACCGTGCCACCACTTATCGAAGGTCTTTGTACTTGCTAGTCGATACCAAGTATTCCCAAACCATTGTTTCTCCCTCTGCCCATTTTTTACTTGTATTATGAGTTGTGAACGTTGACCACACACACTAAACTTCTTTGGTCATGAGCAGTGATGTATGCCTACTTGGGTAGGTCATTGTGCATGGTAGCCATACCGTGCTACTACTGACTGAAGGTCGTTGTACTTGGTAGTTGAGAACCGATATTCCCATAGCATTGTTTCCTCTCCTGACCATTTGTGACTCGTGTTATGGTTGGTCAACGTTGACCACCCATATTGAAATTCTCTGGTCATGATCAGTGACATATGCCTAGTTTGGTTGTTTGGTGTGCATGTAAGCCACACCGTGCCACTGCGTATTGAAGTTCTTTGTTCTTTCTAGTCAATACATAGGCTTTCCAAATCATTGTCTCTCCCTCTGACCATTTGTGACTCGTGTTATGAGTTGTCAATGTTGACCACACATAGTGGACTTATTCGGTCGTAGTCAGTGACTTTTGCATCCTTTGGTTGGTCACTGTGCACGCTAGCCATACCGTGCCACTGCATGTTGAAGGTCTTTGTACTTGCTAGTTGATAACTGATGTTCTCAACCCATTGTTTTCCCCTCTGACCATTTGTGACTCGTGTTATGCGTTTTCAACGTTGACCACATGAAGTGAAAGTTGTTCGTCATGGTCAGTTACATATGCATACTTCGGTTGGTCACTGTGCATGGAAGCCACATTGTGCCACTACATATTGAAAGTATTTGTACTTGCTAGTCGATAAGTACTATGCACAAACCATTATCTTCCACCCTGACCATTTGTGACTCGTGTTATGAGTTGTCAAATTTTACCACACTTTGTGACATTATTTGCTCATGGTCAGTGACATATGCCTACTTTGGTTGGTCATCGTGCATGGTCTCCACACCGTGCCACAGCGTATTGAAGCCCCTTGTGGTTGCTATGTGATACATGGTGTTCCCAAACCATTGTTTTCCCCTCTGACCATTTGTGACTCGTATTGTGAGTTGTAAACGTTGACCACACACAACGGATTTCTTTGGTCAAAGTCAGTACATATGCCTACTTTGGTCGGTCATTGTGTATGGTAGCCACACCGTGCTACTACTGACTGAAAGTCCTTGTACTTGGTAGTTGAGAACCGATATTCCCATAGCATTGTTTCCTGTCCTGACCGTTTGTGACTCGTGTTATGGTTGGTCAACGTTGACCACCCATATTGAAATTCTCTGGTCATGATCAGTGACATATGCCTAGTTTGGTTGTTTGGTGTGCATATTAGCCACACCGTGCCACTGCGTATTGAAGTTCTTTGTCCTTTCTAGTCAATACATAGGCTTCCCAAATCATTGTCTCTCCCTTTGACCATTTGTGACTCGTGTTATGAGTTGTCAATGTTGACCACACATAGTGGACTTATTCGGTCGTTGTTAGTGACGTATGCATCCTTTGGATGGGCATTGTGCACGCTAGCCATATCGTGCCACTGCTTGTTGAAGGTCTTTGTACTTGCTAGTTGATAGCTGATGTTCCAAACCCATTGTTTTCCCCTCTGACCATTTGTGACTCGTGTTATGCATTTTCAACGTTGACCACATGAAGTGAAATTCTTTCGTCATGGTCAGTGACATATGCATACTTTGGTTGGTCACTGAACATTGAAGCCACATTGTGCCACTACATATTGAAGGTATTTGTACTTGCTAGTCAATAACTAGTATTCACGAACCATTACCTTCCACCCTGACCATTTGTGAGTCGTGTTGTGAGTTGTCAAAGTTTACCACACTTAGTGACATTATTTGGTCATGGTCAGTGAGATATGCCTACTTTGGTTGGTCATCGTTCATGGTCTCCACACCGTGCCAGAACGTATTGAAGCCCCTTGTGCTTGCCATGTGATACATGGTGTTCCCAAACCATTGTTCCCCCTCTGACCATTTGTGACTCGTTTTATGAGTTGTAGACGTTGACCACACACAGCGGATTTCTTTGGTCAAAGGCAGTACATATGCCTACTTTCGTCGGACATTGTGCATGGTAGCCACACCGTGCTACTAATGACTGAAACTCGTTGTACTTGGTACTTGAGAACCGATATTCCCATAGCATTGTTTCCTGTCCTGACCGTTTGTGACTCGTCTTATGGTTGGTCAACGTTGACCACCCATATTGAAATTCTCTAGTCATGATCAGTGACATATGCCTAGTTTGGTTGTTTGGTGTGCATATTAGCCACACCGTGCCACTACGTATTGAAGTTCTTTATCCTCTCTAGTCAATACATAGGCTTCCCAAACCATTGTCTCTCCCTCTGACCATTTGTGACTCGTGTTATGAGTTGTCAATGTTGACCACACATAGTGGACGTATTCGGTCGTAGTCAGTGACGTATGCATCCTTTGGTTGGTCACTGTGCACGCTAGCCATACCGTGCCACTGCTTGTTGAAGTTCTTTGTACTCGCTAGTTGATAACTAGTGTTCCCAACCCATTTTTTTCCCCTCTGACCATTTGTGACTCGTGTTATGCGTTTTCAACGTTGACCACATGAAGTGAAATTTGTTGGTCATGGTTAGTGACATATGCATACTTTGGTTGGTCACTTTGCATTGAAGCCACATTGTGCCACTACATATTGAAGGTATTTGTACTTGCTAGTCGATACCTAGTATCCAAAAACCATTATCTACCACCCTGACCATTTGTGACTCGTGTTATGAGTTGTCAAAGTTTACCACACTTAGTGACATTATTTGGGCACGGTCAGTGACATATGCCTACTTTGGTTGGTCATCGTGCAGGGTATCCACACCGTGCCACAGCGCATTGAAGCCCCTTGTTCTTGCTATTTTATACTTGGTGTTCCCAAACCATTGTTTCCCCCTCTGACCATTTGTGACTCGTATTATGAGTTGTCAACGTTGACCACACACAGTGGATTTCCTTGGTCAAAGGCAGGACATATGCCTACTTTGGTCGGTCATTGTGCATGGTAGTCACACCGTGCTACTACTGACTGAAGGTCGTTGTACTTGGTAGTTGAGAACCGATATTCCCATAGCATTGTTTCCTGTCCTGACCGTTTGTGACTCGTGTTATGGTTGGTCAACGTTGACCACCCATATTGAAATTCTCTGGTCATGATCAGTGACATATGCCTAGTTTGGTTGTTTGGTGTGCATATTAGCCACACCGTGCCACTACATATGGATGTTCTTTGTCCTTTCTAGTCAATACATAGGCTTCCCAAACCATTGTCTCTCCCTCTGACCATTTGTGACTCGTGTTATGAGTTGTCAATGTTGACCACACATAGTGGACTTATTCGGTCGTAGTCAGTGACGTATGCATCCCTTGGTTGGTCACTGTGCACGCTAGCCATACCGTGCCACTACTTATTGAAGGTCTTTGTACTTGCTAGTTGATAGCTAGTGTTCCCAATCCATTGTTTTCCCCTCTGACCATTTGTGACTCGTGTTATGCATTTTCAACGTTGACCACATGAAGTGAAATTTGTTGGTCATGGTTAGTGACATATGCATACTTTGGTTGGTCACTGTGCATTGAAGCCACATTGTGCCACTACATGTTGAAGGTATTTGTACTTGCTAGTCGATAACTAGTATGCACAAACCATTATCTTCCACCCTGACCATTTGTGACTCGTGTTATGAGTTGTCAAAGTTTACCACACTTTGTGACATTATTTGCTCATGGTCAGTGACATATGCCTACTTTGGTTGGTCATCGTGCATCGTCTCCACACCGTGCCACAACGTATTGAAGCCCCTTGTGCTTGCTACGTGATACTTGGTGTTCCCAAACCATTGTTTCCCCCTTTGACCATGTGTGACTCGTATCATGAGTTGTAAACGTTGACCACACAGAGCGGATTTCTTTCGTCAAAGGCAGTACATATGCCTACTTTGGTCGGTCATTGTGCATGGTCGCCACACCGTGCTACTACTGACTGAAGGTCGTTGTACTTGGTAGTTGGTATCTAGTATTCCCAACCCATTGTTTCCCCCTCTGACAATTCGGGACCCATATTATGGGTTGTCAACGTTGACCACACATAGTAAAATTATTTGGTCATGGTAAGTGGCACATGCCTAATCTGGTTGGTCATTGTGCATGGTAGCCACACCGTTCCACTAATTGTTGAAAGTAATTGCACTTTCTAGTCAATAAATAGCAAAAGGTTCCTCCCTTTGACACCAGGTCGGTTTTTGTTGATTTGTTACGCGTAGGTGCCTTCACTGGAATACTCCCTCCCACCCCCCCCTGGAGGGATGTTCCGTGGACGACCTGGAGGACAGCTTTGCGACCGCATTATGACACCCCCCCTAACCCCCCACGGCTTAGGCTCGAAGGTTGAGTTGAGGTAACACAACACGGCCGCCCCCCTCCCCCCCAGGTCGCGAGCCTATTGTTTATTGCGCGTACGAGGATTCAAACCTAGGATCTATCGCTCCAGAATCTAACTCTATAAGCACTAAGCCAACTCGCATGGTGTTCATATGATGTCCAAATGACATTCTAAGAGTTCCTATTGGTAAATGGCATAAAATAAGGGGGTGTAAGATTAGAGGGTAGTTTTCAAAATAAAGAATGATAACAAATTTAGTTTATTCATATAATTTTGACGCACACGAAATTTCGAATTTTGCAACTTCGAGCTTCAATAACCTCTCAACCATTGCTCGGATTGACCAGCCGTAAGAAGGAAAGTTGACAACACACAGTGAAACTCTTTTTATGATATTCAGTGATACAAGAATACTTTGGTTGGTCATTGTGCATGGTAGCCACACCGTGCCACCACTTATCGAAGGTCTTTGTACTTGCTAGTCGATACCAAGTATTCCCAAACCATTGTTTCTCTCTCTACTCATTTTTTACTTGTATTATGAGTTGTGAACGTTGACCACACACACTAAACTTCTTTGGTCATGAGCAGTGATGTATGCCTACTTGGATAGGTCATTGTGCATGGTAGCCACACCGTGCCACCACTTATCGAAGGTCTTTGTACTTGCTAGTTGATAACTGATGTTCTCAACCCATTGTTTTCCCCTCTGACCATTTGTGACTCGTGTTATGAGTTGTCAATGTTGACCACACATAGTGGACTTATTCCGTCGTTATCAGTGACATATGCATCCTTTGGTTGGTCACTGTGCACGCTAGCCATACCGTGCCACTGCTTGTTGAAGGTCTTTGTACTTGCTAGTTGATAACTGATGTTCTCAACCCATTGTTTTCCCCTCTGACCATTTGTGACTCGTGTTATGCATTTTCAACGTTGACCACATGAAGTGAAATTTGTTCGTCATGGTCAGTGACATATGCATACTTTGCTTGGTCACTGTGCATTGAAGCCACATTGTGCTACTACATATTAAAGGTATTTGTACTTGCTAGTCGATAACTAGTATTCACAAAACATTACCTTCCTCCCTGACCATTTGTGAGTCGTGTTGTGAGTTGTCAAAGTTTACCACACTTAGTGACATTCTTTGGTCATGGTCAGTGACATATGCCTACTTTGGTTGGTCATCGTGCATGGTCTCCACACCGTTCCACAACGTATTGAAGCCCCTTGTGCTTGCTATGTGATACATGGTGTTCCCAAACCATTGTTTCCCCCTCTGACCATTTGTAATTCGTATTATGAGTTGTAAACGTTGACCACACACAGCGGATTTCTTTGGTCAAAGGCAGTACATATGCCTACTTTGGTCGGTCATTGTGCATGATAGCTACACCGTGCTACTACTGAGTGAAGTTCGTTGTACTTGGTAGTTGAGAACCAATATTCCCATAGCATTGTTTCCTCTCCTGACCGTTTGTGACTCGTGTTATGGTTGGTCAACCTTGACCACCCATATTGATATTCTCTGGTCATGATCAGTGACATATGCCTAGTTTGATTGTTTGGTGTGCATATTAGCCACACCGTGCCACTATGTATTGAAGTTATTTGTCCTTTCTAGTCAATACATAGGCTTCCCAAACCATTGTCTCTCTCTCTGACCATTTGTGACTCGTGTTATGAGTTGTCAATGTTGACCACACATAGTGGACGTATTCGGCCGTAGTCAGTGACGTATGCATCCTTTGGTTGGTCATCGTGCACGCTAGCCATACGGTGCCACTACTTGTTGAAGGTTTTTGTACTTGCTAGTTGATAACTAGTGTTCCCAACCCATTGTTTTCCCCTCTGACCATTTGTGACTCGTGTTATGCGTTTTAAACGTTGACCACATGAAGTGAAATTTGTTGGTCATGGTTAGTGACATATGCATATTTTGGTTGGTTACTATGCATTGAAGCCACATTGTGCCACTACATATTGAAGGTATTTGTACTTGCTAGTCGATACCTAGTATTGACAAACCATTATCTACCAACCTGACCATTTGTGACTCGTGTTATGAGTTGTCAAATTTTACCACACTTAAAGAAATTATTTGGGCATGATCAGTGACATATGCCTACTTTGGTTGGTCATCGTGCATGGTCTCCACACCGTGCCACAGCGTATTGAAGCCCCTTGTGCTTGCTATTTGATACTTGGTGTTCCCAAACCATTTTTCCCCCTCTGACCATTTGTGACTCGTATTATGAGTTGTCAACGTTGACCACACACAGCGGATTTCTTTTGGTCAAAGGAAGTACATATGCCTACTTTGGTCGGTCATTGTGCATGGTAGTCACACCGTGCTCCTACTGACTGAAGGTCGTTGTACTTGGTAGTTGGTATCTAGTATTCCCAACCCATTGTTTCCCCCTCTGAGAATTCGGGACCCATATTATGGGTTGTCAACGTTGACCACACATAGTAAAATTATTTGGTCATGGTAAGTGGCACATGCCTAATCTGGTTGGTCATTGTGCATGGTAGCCACACCGTGCCACCACTTATCGAAGGTTTTTGTACTTGCTAGTCGATAACTAGTATGCACAAACCATTATCTTCCACCCTGACCATTTGTGACTCGTGTTATGAGTTGTCAATGTTGACCACACATAGTGGACTTATTCCGTCGTTATCAGTGACATATGCATCCTTTGGTTGGTCACTGTGCACGCTAGCCATACCGTGCCACTGCTTGTTGAAGGTCTTTGTACTTGCTAGTTGATAACTGATGTTCTCAACCCATTGTTTTCCCCTCTGACCATTTGTGACTCGTGTTATGAGTTGTCAATGTTGACCACACATAGTGGACTTATTCCGTCGTTATCAGTGACATATGCATCCTTTGGTTGGTCACTGTGCACGCTAGCCATACCGTGCCACTGCTTGTTGAAGGTCTTTGTACTTGCTAGTTGATAACTGATGTTCTCAACCCATTGTTTTCCCCTCTGACCATTTGTGACTCGTGTTATGCATTTTCAACGTTGACCACATGAAGTGAAATTTGTTCGTCATGGTCAGTGACATATGCATACTTTGGTTGGTCACTGTGCATTGAAGCCACATTGTGCCACTACATATTGAAGGTTTTTGTACTTGCTAGTCGATACCAAGTATTCCCAAACCATTGTTTCTCCCTCTGCCGATTTTTTGCTTGTATTATGAGTTGAGAACGTTGACCATACACACTACACTTCTTAGGTCATGAGTAGTGATGTATGCCTACTTGGATAGGTCATTGTGCATGGTAGCCACACCGTTCCACTACTTGTTGAAAGTATTTGCACTTGCTAGTCAATAAACAACAAAATGTTTCTCCCTTTGACACCAGGTCGGTTTTTGTTGATTTGTTACGCGTAGGTGCCTTCACTGGAATACTCCCTCCCACCCCCCCTGGTGGGATGTTCCGGGGACGACCTGGAGGACAGATTTGCGACCACATTATGACACCCCCCTACCCCCCCACGGCTTAGGCTCGTAGGTAGAGTTGAGGTATCACAACACGGCCGCCCCCCCCCCCAGGTCGCGAGCCTATTGTATACTGCGCGTACGAGGATTCAAACCTAGGAGCTATCGCTCCAGAATCTAACTCTATAAGCACTAAGCCAGCTCGCATGGTGTTCATATGATGTCCAAATGACATTATAAGGGTTCCTATGGGTAAAGGGCATAAAATAAGGGGGTGTAAGATTAGAGGGTAGTTTTCAAAATTATGAATGATAACAACTTTAGTTTATTCATGAAAATTTGACGCAGACAAAATTTCGAATTTTGCAACTTCGAGCTTGAATAACCTCTCAACCATTGCTCTGATTGACCAGCCGTAAGAAGGAAAGTTGACAACACACAGTAAAACTCTTTTTATGATATTCAGTGATACAAGAATACTTTGGTTGGTCATTGTGCATGGTAGCCACACCGTGCCACCACTTATCGAAGGTTTTTGTACTTGCTAGTCGATACCAAGTATTCCCAAACCATTGTTTCTCCCTCTGCCCATTTTTTACTTGTATTATGAGTTGTGAACGTTGACCATACACACTACACTTCTTAGGTCATGAGTAGTGATGTATGCCTACTTGGATAGGTCATTGTGCATGGTAGCCACACCGTGCTACTACTGACTGAAGGTCGTTGTACTTGGTAGTTGAGAACTGATATTCCCATAGCATTGTTTCCTCTCCTGATCGTTTGTGACTCGTGTTATGGTTGGTCAACATTGACCACCCATACTGAAATTCTCTGGTCATGATCAGTGACATATGCCTAGTTTGGTTGTTTGGTGTGCATATAAGCCACACCGTGCCGCTGCGTATTGACGTTCTTTGTCCTTTCTAGTCAATAAATAGGCTTCCCAAATCATTGTCTCTCCCTCTGATCATTTGTGACTCGTGTTATGAGTTGTCAATGTTGACCACACATAGTGGACTTATTTGGTCGTAGTCAGTGACATATGCATCCTTTGGTTGGTCACTGTGCACGCTAGCCATACCGTGCCACTGCTTGTTGAAGGTCTTTGTACTTGCTAGTTGATATCTGATGTTCTCAACCCATTGTTTTCCCCTCTGACCATTTGTGACTCGTGTTATGCGTTTTCAACGTTGACCACATGAAGTGAAATTCGTTCGTCATGGTCAGTGACATATGCATACTTTGGTTGGTCACTGTGCATTAAAGCCACATTGTCCCACTACATATTAAAGGTATTTGTACTTGCTAGTCGATAACTAGTATTCACAAACCATTACCTTCCACCCTGACCATTTGTGAGTCGTTTTGTGAGTTATCAAAGTTTACTACACTTAGTGACATTATTTGGTCATGGTCAGTGACATATGCCTACTTTGGTTGGTCATCGTGCATGGTCTCCACACCGTGCCACAACGTATTGATGCCCCTTGTGCTTGCTATGTGATACATGGTGTTCCCAAACCATTGCTTCCCCCTCTGACCACTTGTGACTCGTATTATGAGTTGTAAACGTTGACCACACACAGCGGATTTCTTTGGTCAAAGGCAGTACATATGCCTTCTTTGGTCGGTCATTGTGCATGGTAGCCACACCGTGCTACTACTGACTGAAAGTCGTTGTACTTGGTAGGTGAGAACCGAAATTCCCATAGCATTGTTTCCTGTCCTGACCGTTTGTGACTCGTGTTATGGTTGGTCAACATTGACCACCCATATTGAAATTCTCTGGTCATGATCAGTGACATATGCCTAGTTTGGTTGTTTGGTGTGCATATTAGCCACACCGTGCCACTACGTATTGAAGTTCTTTGTCCTTTCTAGTCAATACATAGGCTTCCCAAACCATTGTCTCTCCCTCTGACCATTTGTGACTCGTGTTATGAGTTGTCAATGTTGACCACACATAGTGGACTTATTCGGTCGTAGTCAGTGACGTATGCATCCTTTGGTTGGTCATTGTGCACGCTAGCCATACCGTGCCACTGCT
>SZWC01007271.1:65019-124592 GCA_023375785.1 Penium margaritaceum | reverse complement strand
AACGTCCTTTGCGCCACAGCAAATTGCAAAGTGGGTTCTTGGGCAAGGCCCTATGGCCAGGACTGCTAGGACTAGATCTACTGCTATGAACGGAGAGATAGCATGTCGTACCATGACTTCAGGCACATGATCGCCCTGATGGTCTCAGGGGCGAGGTTGTGCCTAAGGTCCCCAATCACCCTACAAGACTGGCTGAACGTGCCCTTGCACATTGCCAAGGATGCAAGGATCGCAAAGTAATTTCTAGCTATCCTGATCAGCCAGTGCAGCCCATCCTGCTTCCTATACCAGTAGTCCTTGGGTGAATCATGAACACCGTAGCCGGTCATGTCTCTGTAGAACTTGCTGGCCTCATCCAAGAGTGGCTGTGGCCATCCACGATGCGCAAAAAGGCTGTCTCCACTCTGTGACCGGCCCCTAATGCTCGTGGCCTCTGTTGCACTCCACGGATGGTCAGCTGCCTGCTGCCTACACCTTCACTGCTTCATCTGTTGTTGCCACCTGCCACTGCTGCTGGCGCCGCCCCCGCTGCTGCTGCCTGCTGTTCCCTTTCTACCTCCGCCCCTCTCTCTCCCTAGGCGCCTCCTCAAGGTAGGGCTCCATGCAACGGTTGAAAAATTGCCCCTCCGCATGCCCAAGTGCGGCGTCGGGAGGCGATGACGAGCCGCCAGAAAATGAAAACTCCACTCCGACGGATCTGGAGACTTCAAATTTGCTCCGATCCTAGAATGGAGGATTTCCCCTGAAAGTGGACGAGTTGCTGAATCCGTTGGAAGTTGTTTCGCTGGAATCAAACAAGTAATGAGGGAGATATGACCTTCCAAAGTTGGTGTGTGCGCAGCGGCTCTGGGAGCCGGCTGCGACTCGAAATCCGGTCGATAATCGACCGGACCGAGTAACACAATTACCATCTGGAGAAAATTGCTCTGATAGGCCTGCCGAGGCGTCCGGTGGATGATCCACCTGATCCGGCGGATCATCCACGGGATCCAGTAGTGCAGGTTGTTACTGAGAAACTTAGCCAAAAACTTGGCTCGGCGTCCAAAACTCAGTAGTACGTTTTGTTACTCGGGGACTTCGTCAAAAATCTGACTGCAAGTCCGCGGACAGGTTTCGAACCTCGTCACACCCCATCACCAAAATCGACCCAAAAGTGGGCAGGGTGCGTGGAAACAGTGCAGGGGACCCCAACACCACTTTCAATGGGATCTGCGCCTTGGGAAAGGCGCTTCGCACGTGAAGGAAGGCGCCACGGTGTGTGCGCGCCATGGAAACGTTGGGCGTTTCTGTGGCGGGTGAGACCTGCGCTTTGGCAAGCATAACTTAGGCTACGCTTGGCCGAATCGCACACGGTTTGGTGCTTTGGAGGGATCATGACTAGCCCTATAAGTGTTCTGATGATGTCCATGTAGAAAAGATAACGCAAAATGACGTTATCCTATTCGCAAAACTGACTGTCTCAAATCCTCTCCCACATAGCGTGAGGCGACCAGAAAGCTCAGGCTTCATCTCCGAACTTGCCCAAACATGCCGTGCAAATGCTAGACGGCCAGATCCACGTTGGAACAGAATTTCCAACAGCAACCCTTCACCTTCTCATGTATCACCTAAAAACTCATGCGCATCCCCTCTGGAGCGATGTGTGTGAAGTACTTGCGCCAAAGCCCGGGGTGCAGGACAGTAGCAGCATATGGCACGTCACTCACCTGATCAAAGGAAGGCTGCAGCTTTGCACTTGCAGCCCACAGCAACGCATGCAACGTCTTTGGCACTGCCTCGTCCACCATGCACTTGTCTAAGTGCGCAGTCAGCCTGTAGTAGTCAGGCACCATGCGCCACAATGTAGAGTATTGCCCCCCCTCTGCATCCACAATGAACTCACAAAAGAGGGCAAGGATCTTGAGCAGCGTTGCCACCAAGGTTTCCTGCTGCGTGGTCATGGTAAATGGCTTGTGCTTATGTGGCTCCTTCACCTTCAACCACTCTCTGTGTGTTGGTGCAGTGGCCGTGAATGACTTTAGCATGTCACACATGCTGCCCCAGCGCATCGCCACATCCATTGTGAGCTTGTCCGCCATCCCCTCCCTCAGATCTCTGGACCTCATTCAACAACGGTGACAAGCGGAAAACCACCACAATCTTGTGTACACACGCAATGCAATCGACAACCTCTTGGTCAGTCTCAAAAGCTGTTGGCACCATCAGGTTGATGACATGACAAAAGCAAGGGAGGAAGAACTCACGATAGAACTGCTCTGGCCGATCGTGACAGGGGATGTCCGCCATCCTCTTCTTTGTTTCTGGCGTTGTCCATGATGAGGCTGAGGATGTGGTAATGGAGGCCAAACTCGTCGAAGAGAAGGGTGGAGAGGTGATCCACCAATTTTTGACCTGGGTGCCTCCCCTTCATTTGCATGAAGTTCAACACACAACATTGGATGGAAAAATGGTCATCCAACCAATACGCTATCACAGACAGATAGAAGAGGTGCTTCTGCCTACTCCACATGTCAAGCGTGAGCGCCAGCTTGCATACCACGTTCAACAGCTTCTCCTTCCACAACTTCCTATACTTTTTCAAGTTGAGCTTGATGGTCTCACTCAGGGACTTTGTGTCTGGTGCCTTGGCGTCTGGGTTGCATTCCAACAAAATCTGCAAAAACCCCCTCATCTCCACAACCCGAAAGGAAATGTTGGCTCGTACAAAGAAGCGGCGGATGGCTACGTGAAAGTGAGCCTGTGAGAACGTAGGATGGCCAGTGGCCATCGTTTGCATCATATGCCCATGGGTATCATTCCCCTCAAACAACCCAAGAAGACCATGCGTCTCCTCTTGAAGGAACTTTTGAAAAAATCGTCTTTGCATGGCAGTAGAAGAGGTACCGTGCACGGTTGGTGGGACTTCTATGAGACCCCTGTGCATGCTCCGCACATCCCTTGCAAATGAAGTAAATCTTCCAAGTCGGGTGCGGGTCATAAATCGCCTTTGCAGAGTTTGAATTCGTATGCATTTTTGCCTTCAACTCCAAAGCCAGCGCAATCAACCGGTCTCTGCTACACACTCCTCTTCTGTCATGACACTCCTATCCTCATGACGCAGCTGCCAATTGGTGTCCTTGCCTACAATGCCACCCTTCTGTGCCCCAACCCTTTGTGACCTCTCTGCTGTCCCCCTATCCGCACTCGCTCCATCGCCGTCTCCACCATCCCTTCCCGCTGCTGCTGACGCTGTTGCCCCTTTGTGTGCCATCCTTGTGTGCTCCTGCTGCTAAATCATTGTCAGCAATCCTTTAAGCCTTAGCAATGGAAGGCTCCCTCTCACCCCACAAACTCCGTCCACCTAGAGAAGTAGTCCCACCACCACCTCCACCCCGTGAGCCCCGCCCTCGTCCTTGGCCACGTCCTCCACCCCTCCCACCTCTCCAACCACTCCCACCAAAGAGATCGCAGCAGAGCAACGATGCACAACCAAAACTGCCGCGCTACAGTGGGAGACAGCGGAAAGTGGGGAAGCGCGTCGACGTAAGTACCATTCGATGGATTGGCACAACACGGTACGCGGACAACTACCGTGCAATAGGCACTTGTGCAGCCTGGTGGGGTTTAATGGGACACAACCATTAAAACAAAGCTTGTGTCCATCATGGAAAATGATACGTGGGAGCTGGTTGACCGGCTGTAAGACTCAAAGGTCATTGGCTCAAAGTCGGTCTTTAAGACCAAGTTCACAAAGGAAGTTGTGGCTGAAAAATACAAGGCACAGCTGGTGGCAAAGAGATATGCACATCAAATGGGCGAGCACTACGATGAGAGGTTTGATCCCGTCTCCAAGTTCATAAGCATCATGGTGATCCTTGGCGGTTGCGGCCGTTAAGGACATGGAGCTCCACCGAATGGACACAAAGACGGCCTTCCTCAGTGAAATCATTGACAAAGAGATATACATGAAGGTACCAGAGTGGGTGGAGGCACAGGAGGGAAAGGTGTGCAAGCTCCACAAGTCCTTGTATGAGCTAAAGAAATTGCCCAATTGCTAGTGCCAATAGATGGACAGCTTCATGGTAGAACTCGTCTTTAACTGCCGTGAGTTGGATCACAGCGTGTACGTGCGGCGCAAAAACTAGCTCCATCAGATCGTCGTACTCTACGTGGACAATCTGATTTTGTGCTCGACGGATCTGCCAAGCCTACAGCGGCTAGAAGAGCAGCTGTGCAGCAGTTCAAGATGTCAGAGATGGGGGAGCTGGAGCGCTACCTACGGATGAGCATCATGCCCAGCCGGAGGGTGCACACGCTTGAGCTGGGATAGGACAAATATGTGGCCGAGGTGCTGAAGCGATACTGCGTGGAGGACCGCAAACCAATTGGCAGTCCGGTCTCCATGAACTGTGAACTAAGTGCGGCAATGGCACCGCAGACAAAACAAGAGCGGGAGGTTATGGCAGGGTTGTCCTTCCAATCGGCGGTGGGCAGCCTCAAGTAGACCATGGTGGCGACTCGACCATACTTGGCCTATACGATGGGCCAAGTGAGCAGCTACTTGGCCAATCAAGGGCCACTACACTGCAAGGCGGTCACATCTTTGCTACTTGCAGTCAATGTGGCATGCACGCTTGAGGTTTGACGACAAGGGGCGGACGGACCCCTTGTGTCTTGTCTGCTACACAAATGCAGAGTATGCTGGCGATGTGGACAAGCACAAGTCCACATCTGGCTATATGTTCTTCCTCGCTGGTGCAGCTGTCCTGTGGTGTCGGAGAAAGCAGGATTGGGTCACCACCTCCACTGTGGTAGTTGAGTACATCGCCCTGGCCGAGGTGGTCAAGGAGGTGGCGTGGCTCCGCAAGTTGTTGCCAGAGCTGGGCCTGCTACAATAGGAGCCTACAGTGGTGCAAAAGGATAACACTGGCTTCATCTTGCTGACAAGAAACCCAACGTAGCACAATAGGACAAAGCACATGGACATGCATTATCACTACACATTGGACATGGTTGAAAAGGAGCAAGTATTGCTGGAGCATTGCAGCATGCACAACATGCTTGTGGATTGCTTGACCAATGCGCAACCAGTGGACCGGCACGCAATGAATGTGGCTGGACTTGGGATGACCAGCTACGATGGGCTCGAGGGAACATTGGAAGATGAGTGAGAGAAAGCAGGAGCAGCAGGCATGGCATGTGCAAGGGGGAGAATGATGAGGATTTTCCCTTCTGCATGCCCAAGTGCGGCACTGGGAGACGCCAGTGAGTCGCCGGGGAGAGGAAAACCCTCTCAGTTTTATGTAGCAGCTCAATGTTTGCTTGGATCCCAACATGGAGAATTAGTCGTGAAATTTGATAAATCTCTTAATCCTGTGGAAGTTTTTTGACAGGAATCCGACAAGTAACGACGAAGATATGGGCTACCAAAGTTGGGGTGTGCGCAGCGGCTGTGGGAGGCAGTCGCAGCTTGACTGCCAGTGAATGATCAACTGGAACGAGTAATAAAAGTCCAACTCGGGAGTTTTCTTTGGATGGCCACTGAGGCCTCCGGTGGATGATTTGTCAAATGTCAGTATTGTAGTTTGCTACTGAGGGACTTCGCCAAAATCCTGGCTCGGAGTCCAAACCTCGGTAGTACGTTTTGTCACTTAGGGATCTGGTCTAATTTCTGACTGCAGGTCTGTGAACAGGTTTCTAACCACATCAGTCCCCATCCTCAAACTCGATGATATACTAATTGGAATAGACCCCAAAGTTATGAGGGGCACCGCTTCTACGTATAGGAACATATGCGCCTCCGGAATGGCGTTTTGATAGGTCCTTGATGTGTGAGGGCACCTCGGCGGACGACGTGCTGCGCGCCGCCGACTGGGCAGCTGGATTGGGGTGCCACGTTTTGGCTTACGTAGAGTCAGCTACGTTGATCCAAATCACACATGTTTTGGTGTTCTGGAGAGCTCATGACTAGCCCTAGAAATATTCTGGTCATGTCCATGTTCAGAAACTAATGCAAGATCACATTATTCCCTTTTTTAAAGGGACAATCTCACAACTTACTTTTCACTCTATGAACCTAGCGTGAGGTGACTAGAAAGCTCACGCTTGGACTCAGAACCCACACCAAAACAGAAAGCCGTGAACACCAAGTGCAGACCTGTCCGGACACGTTGCAACTCCCTTCACCCGGGGGGCGGTTCTTGACACCCATAGCAGCGGAGGCCGGAGTAGCGGCCATGTTGGCGGTTGTGGTGGCGGTCACTAGGGTAGCCATGAACCAATGCAGTGCACCTATTGTAACCAGACTGGGTACTTCTGGTGTAGGTGCCTTTGACTCCAGCACCAAATGATGGCAAGGCAGCAACTTGAACAGCTGTGGAAGGAGCAGTGGCAGCAGTGTCAGCAGCTGTTTCAGCAGCAATAGGTTTGCTTGGCATATTGGCCAGCCATGCAGCCTAGAGGACCCAACGGGTGTGGAAAACATGCAAACCAGGCTGTGGTTGTAACCACTATGGGATTCTCCCCGCAACAGCAGTACATGTTTTAGCAGCTGATTCCAGCACCATTTGTACGTCCCACCATTCACCACGGCACCAGTCCCAGTGCCATAGTGGGCACTGCGCATATACAACATGATGGAGGCTATGCCAGCAGATGACTCTCGGGGGGCACTTCCAGTTCTCAACCCGCCAGAGCCCTAAACGACCAATGAGCACCAAGGTCCGCAACTTGGGTACACACATGCCATGTTTACTTTGACTTCCAATTCAAGGGGGTTAAGTTGGAGTCCCCAAGTTGATCAAAGTTGACATCGACGTCAACTTGACTTGACCCCCATTTTTTTTCCACGCATTGGGATGATCCCATTTTGGTTCTGGCGAAGTTGGATGAGGCCTTGGTTTTTTTCCCTGTCATTTCAGATCATGGCTTGTGTGTACAGTTTTGCTTCAACACGGGTAAGTCTAAATTTTCTAGGGTTGAAGTCACGGAAACAGCCAAGCAAGAGGGTGAAACATCTACCTCGTATGATGGATGGATGGCTAGGATGGAACTAGCAATGCATTGTATGGTTTCTGCATGTTTCTTGTGTGCATGATGCATGCAGGTTGTGTGGAAGCAATGCACCACCCCCGTGTGATAATTTGCGGCAATGTTTTGACAAGTTGCAATGTAGTGAATACATTGGCATTGCATGACATGTCATGCCAATGTGGACGAGGATGGATAGATGCCACATTATGCGGTTTCAGTCTGCCCTCGTGGGTGAATGGAGCTAGATATTGGCGAGAGCATGCAATGTGACTCCATATCTGCGTCTCGAAGATGACCGGCAGGGCCAAACAGGCCACCATTGGAACTCCATCATCCGCACGCAAAACCAACCCTAGCTTTAGGCTGCCTTCCAAGGACCGGGTGACAGGGGAGCTTCTTTCAGCACTGGAAACAGAGCTGGAGGTACTAGAAGCACCACTTTGCGCTGGCTGGAACATCTTCGGGGTGACACTCGGAGTTGACCAGTGGTCGGACTTCCAGCCCAGTTATTCAGCCATGGCTTCAAACATGGAGGGAGTGGCCCACCTGTTCTCACAAAATGCCAGCGGCATCATCAGAAATGCCAACCATATCGCTGAAGTGGTTGACCATGGCATGTTTGAGGTGGGAGCTAAAAAAGTCATCATGGTCATCACCGACAACCCCTCAACAAACAAAAAGGCATACATTGAGCTTAGGAATAAGTACCCGGCTGTGTTTTCCAGCCATAGTGTGGCACACGCCTTGGATTTTGTGCTAGAGGATGTTGCAAAGACATTATGGGGAGGCAATCTGATGAGCAAGGCCGAGAGAGTTGTGTCATTCTTCAGGAACAAAGACATTCTCAGATATCTGCTGAAGACAGAGAGTGGTTTGGTGCTGTTGTCTGCCTGTGCTACCTGGTTCAGATCAATGTAAAAGATGTTTGAGAGATTGCTAAAACTGCGTAAGGTCCTTTTCAACATTGTGACCAGCCCAAGGTGGAATGACTTCGGCACTGCCGGCAAGGATGCTGGGTGGCAGGCCAAAAAGAAGGAGGTATGCAGAACTGTGAAGATGGACGTGTTCTGGGTGCAGGTCAAGGCCATGGTGAAGCTCATGATTCCCATTATGCTTTTCATAAGGAAGGTAGACAGCTCCGGGGGGGACTTTCAGGATTACTTTTGAGACTCTCCTTGACAGGTGTGAAGCTAACAATGATATGAGCATGTCTCCGGGTAGTTTATGTGCAACGTTAAACCCAGAACGGGTGCGGTCTGTAGCTGGGCGACTGTCCTATTGCTGGAATGATCAAATATTCTGTCCGGTGTATGTTGCAGCACGTTGTTGCCAGCCGCAACATTTCCAGAAGAAGTTTGACGGTGATAAGACGATTGTGGATGCATGCAACATCGTTGTCATGGCGCTATTGCCAGACGTTAGAGACCATGGTACCATGTACAAAGAGCTGGAGGGGTTTGAAATGACCGGGTCACGCTGGAGGAATGAGTAAAATGACGGATGCGCAGTGGGCCAGGCAAGTAGTGCAGCAGGTCGTAGTGGGTGAGCTGCCAGCCTTCGGGTGGCATACCAGCCACATGTCAAGTCTTCTCATCCTCAGAGCCGTTGCAATGAGGCTGCTGGCACAACCTTGCAGCAGCTCCAACACGGAGCACTGCTTAAGAAAGCATGAACTCATCCAGAGAGCAAGGCGCAACCGCCTGAAGGTGTCCAACCTTGAACTGCTTGTCCGGACAAGCATGCTGTTGACAAGAATGTATGGGAAGAAGAAGGGGAAGAAGCTGACAAGCGACATCAGGAAGGCCATGGAGGAAGAGGCAGAGGACAGTGATAGTGAGGTTGATGGAGTCGTGGAGGATGAGCATGAGGAGGATTTTGTGTGGGATCCCCTTGTTTCTGATGGGGCAGATCCTGATGATCTAGATGTTCAAAAGATAAGGGAGGTGGCCGGGGAGAAGGAGGGATTGGAAACAAAGAGGAGGATGGTAAGGCAGAGGATGAGGAGATTGCAGGGATGGAATAAGATGGTAGGAATGAGAGCAATGAGGACGGGCGGCAGGGAGATGAAGATAGGGAGCAAGAGGTGTCAAGAGTCCCGAGGGAAGGAGTACAAAAGCCCAAAGATGTTGAGGCTGTAGGTGCTTCGGCGGTAGGTGCTACAACAGCATGTGTTTCAGTAGCAGGATCTTTCGAAATAGGTGCTTCAGCAGCAGCTGCTTTAGCAACAGGTGCTTCAGCAGCAGCGGCTTCAGCAGCAGGTGCTTGTGCAGTAGGGGCAGCTAAGGCTGCACACCAGTACAGAACCGCGGTTCTGAGAATGGAACAGGAACTGCGGTTCCAGTTCCAGCTCGGAACCGGAACCGTAGTTCTGGTTCCAGAACCGCGGTTCTGAAAAAGGAACCTGAAGCAAGATCAGCTTCCACCATCATGTTTTTTTTCCAAAACAAAAAGGAAAAGGCCCTTCAACACTCCTCTAATGCACGTGGGTACGTGATTGGACTGCTCACATGGCCTCCAAGGGTGCCACTTCAGCAAATAAAGCCCCAAAAACCCCCCTCTCCACTCATCATCCCCTCCATAGAACTGGGTTCAGGAACTGCGGTTCCAGGCTGGTTCCGGGACCTTGGAACCAAAACCGTGGTTCCGGTTCTAGAACCGGAACCACGGTTGCGGAACCACAGTTCCTGGAACTAGTCTGCACCCTTAAGGGCAACAAGCAAACCATAAATTTCAGCACTTAGGGCAGCAGCTGGTTCTGAGGCAGGCTCTACAAATAGAGTGAGAGCATCCACAGGATTAGGGAGGAGAACTACTTCTGCAGCTATTGGATGCTCACATAGAGGCCGTAAAGGTCATTAGGTGACCTTCATCTGATCCTTACTTTTAGTGTGTATCCTTTTTTTCCTAGTTTAGTTTCATTAGCCTGCTGTAATCACTTTGCACAAGCACTGAGAGCTCTCTCCAGTTTGAATTTTGGGTTTTTTTTTTTTCAACAGTTTGGTCATGCATATGCTCTTTTAGTAAGGTTGAATGAGCCATTTTGCTTTCAAATGCGTGTGACAGCTATTTCCACCCAAAGGGTTGAGCAGTGCTCCCTTTTTTGTACATAGTAGAGTTATGTAGGTATGAGAATTTGCAGTCAAGCTGATGTGTTAAGGTAACTAGGACATGTTTCGAAAAAATGTAGGTAAAAATGTCCCATTTCAAGGTCCAAGATTGTGAATGAAAGACAACTACAAACATGGCTGTAGCCAGTTGACACAGTTCAGTGCAGATATGAAGACCACCTTGACAAGGCCAAGTCCACTTGGATAACTGACTGGCAACTTTCGACTTTTGACTTGGTGACTTCGCATGGACTTTGACTTGGCGTAGACAACATGGCACACATTTGACCACATCGCACATGCTGCCAATGCACAAATGATTTCTTGACACAGAATCCTCACATCATATGTCTCTGCATCATTACCTGATCTTATCACTGTATCCCACACACAATGTGCATGGTGTTCGGACTGGCTCTTGTGAGGTGCTGAAGGTTGAGGGCATTGGGGCTTTTGTGCTCCAAGTGCCTGTTGGGGTCATTTGGCTAACTGGTGTCTTGCTGTGGGGGAACACTTGGACGGGCAAGTGGTCATGTCCACACTTATCTGTCATTAGAAGTGCATAATTTGTTGTAGTTCAGCTTGAATGTGCCGCCTTCGTTTTCCCTTTTTCTTTTACTATGATTAACCAGAAAGCCGGTTCTTTTGAGTTTTTAGTCTGGTTGCCCAGAGCACCAAGGCTGCAGGTTTATGTTTTCAATACTTGCCCACTGATCAAATCCCACTGGCATAAAAGTTGTGAGAGCTCAAAATCTTGCATCTCAATTTCAAGCGCTTGAGTAGCAATAATTTTTTCCATCGTCAGATTGTCGAGCACCCAATGTAATGCGTGGTCCCGTAATGCATTGTATAAAGCATGCAGCAAGGTGGATGGTGCAGACGCATTCAAAGTGGTGTCTCCATCAGTTGAACACTCGGGATCTTGCCATCACAACACGTCACCCAAAGCCAGCTCACCATCTCACCACCATGAAGACACTCACAGTATTCCGCATGAAGCAATTGACTTCCGAGGAGGCTTCCATGCAAGCTCCCCGCAATTTGCCATCCTGGAAGCCCACCAAAGTAGAACCATGGCGTCATCCTAGCTGCCCTTGCGGAGTCCAGAACCTTGTGTCTCCGGTTGCGATGTGTGATCAAACCTTCTTAATGGTGATGACACCGACCAATGCACAAGAGTTTTGTGATGTTATGATTGGAGAAGTAATCTCAAGATGATGAGAACATTAACCTTCCAAGTGCCCCTAACATACGAGTTCAAAATGGCCAGGTTTTAGGGTTGGAAGATAGTTGCAGAATTTACATGGAGTCACTAGACATGCTCCTATTAATTATGTTCAGGTCTAGAGCTGGCTCAATGAAGAAGGTATTCCCAAGCAACCTCACAAACCCTTTGCATCCGCAACTGCACGTTGCGAGGAACCTGACGCAATGGAAGGCACCAGCCGGCAGGCTTGAATTTATGAAGACCTGTACCAGAATTTGTCGGGACTCAAGAGCTTGCACACCCATGGCCTGTAGCAACTCAACATGGTGATTGTGGATTCTGGTTTCCCAAGCACGCAAAAGTAGTGCTCAAAAAGAGGAATCTCCAACTTTCTAGTGAATCCCATGTTTGAACGGCACTCCCCAAACTGTTTGATTCTACGAACTCAAAGGGACTAGCGATAAGGATGTGGTTGGCAAGTTTAGATGTTTGTTTTATTACTTCTACTATCAAAAATGAAAAAAGAAAACTGACCTCGAGGCCTCGCTGTTGCATGGTAAGGCTTTAAGTTGTTGGTCTAATATGAAGACCATCCAATAGCATAGAAAGACTGACAGCCACACAGAAAAAAAAAATTGATCAACAGCTTACGTGACCGCTCTCACATCGTCAACCATATGCGTAGAACCTCTTGACCAAATGAGTCCGACATGGACGACTCCCTCATGCCAGTAGAAGCGTGCTACACTCGCTTGCTTTGGAAAACTGAATGAGATGTCTTACGCACAGTACATGCTGTAACGCCTACATCGACAGTCCTTCTTTGTGGAGTAAACACGGATTTTTTCTAAAATCATCGTTGGCAGTGACCATGCCCCAAATAAGCTCTGTTTCTACCACAACAGCCTCAAGCAAAAAGTCAGTGATGAATCGCTGTTTTTGGCATCTAGGACAACCTTGTGCAAAAGTCCGTAGCGGCTGATCGTACAAACAACATAGACTACAAAACTTGTAACATTCCAATGGTTGGCCACCCCAAAGTCACAATACTTATTGTGGCGGATAAATGTTGTAGGAGAAAAGCACATTGTCTCCGATGGAGATTGACTCCATGAATGAACCCAATCAAAGGCCCAATCGGACTTGCGGGAAAACTTGTCATATCTCATGTGACTATTACAAGCGGAATTAACAGAAGAAGGGGGGAAATGTGCAAAGAAGAAACGAGGAGTCTGGAAATGAGACTCTTGTCCGGTCAGAAAACTCTGTGTTCACTGATTGTCCATCTAAGAGGCTCACATCGTCACACATGAGGGTTCTTTAGATCGTAAAGTTTGATGAGGGGTACGAGGATGACCAACCGGCGATGCTGCGACAAGTGCAACCAAGGGTTTGTAGGAGTCGAAGAATGATAGTATTGGATACAGGAGCTTCTTACAGCTTTGTCATTTATTACATAGCTTGGACGTTAGACCTGTGATTCAAACCAGGAGAGTTTGAGGGAAAAACCATTGACGTAAGACTGTAGGTCTATCAACTTTGCAAACCACTCCGACTGCAAATTGGAGTTCCGCAGGCTAATGACCTAGAGAACTTGCACCATGAGTAACCACAACATCGTCCTGGGGTGAGATAGCATGTATGAACACAACCTGCGGGTGGACTTGAGTAGCGGCTCTGTATGTTAGCATTGCTAGCTAAGAATGACATCTGCTTTTGTCTGAGCGACCCACAAAGCAATGGCAGTTATGGGAAGCAACAAAGGTGGAAGCAACACTAATGCCGGTTGCGGCAGTCATAGCATGCGAGCCAGTTTCTCTCTACATGGCCACGATATATCTTTGACGCGAAGCTCAAGTGTGGCTCGTCCACGTGAAGAATGGGTAAGAGAAAGAAATCACATTTTCCAAGACGACCACATTGGCATTGACACCTGTGAAGTTCACAGCCATTTTGGAGGAGTTTGTAGTGCTCATCAAGAGTTTAAAACGGGTTTATCTTGATGAACTGCCCCAAAATTTCCCTCAATGTCAAAACATCGATCATGAAATAGACTTGAAACCAAGAAATAGATCTTCAGTGACAGGAACCTCTCAAATGAACAATCACAAGCTGACCAAACTCATCAACCAATTGAATGAGATGCTCAGTTCAGGGTTGATTGAACCTTCCATGTCTCCCTACACGACACCTGTTCATTTCTTGAAAACATCAACTGGAGAGATGCGGACGTGCGTTGACCACCGAGCATTGAACGAAATAACTGTCAAGAATCTCTACCCTCGTCCACGAGCTACTGGGAGGGGCCAAAATGTTTAGAAATTTTACCTATGCAACAACTATCATTACATCTACATATCTGATAAGGATGTCAAGAAGACAGAATTACGCACCCGATACAGGAACTTTGAGGTCACGATTATGCTGTTAGAACTCACAAACGCCTCTGTAATGTTTATTGTGGCAATGGACAACATATTCTGCCCGCACCTTGACAACTTTGCAGTCGTATGTTGTATCAACATCCTAATGGACAGGCGCACCCAGGGGGAGCACAATGGACATCTTAAAAAAAGCCTATAGATTGCACAAAGAGAGATTTTCTTGGATAATCCTGAAAGTGCAACTCTCATCGCCGCTCCATTGAGTTCTTGGGCCACGTCATCAGTGATGGCAAGATAACCAAGGACTCGAAAAACTTGGAGGCGGTTGCCAATTGGCCAACGTCTACAAATCTTTGGGACATGCATGTAATTTTGGGATTCTGCAACTACCATGATCAATCTGTGAAGGGATGGGATTGATTGTCATTACCTCTCCGTGATCTCACTTAAAAAATAACTTAGTACAATTGGGGAGACATCAAACAAGAGGTGTAAACTCTTTGAGAAACGCTCAGACCTTAGAGAAAGCCTTACTATTGGCGAATCAAATGATTGACTAAATCACTGCAACCAATGCATCCAATCAAGCCATTGGAGCCGTTCTCCTCAAAGACAATGGCAGTGGAGAACAACATATTGCATACATGTCAAGAATGCTGCACGGACCTGAACATAACTATGGTGTGCACGTGAAAGACATGTTTTTAGCCGTGTACTCGTTCAAGACAAGGTGGTGCTCCTTGGAATGCTGACAAGGCATCGTCCACAGTGACCATCATACCTTGAAATGTATTTAGACTCAACCAAATCTGAGCCATCAAAAAACTTGATGGATAGAGTTCCTCAAATCCAACTTTGTCTACGACGTCAAGAAGTGACCTGGAAAACTAATCATATGAATGCTTTGAATTGGTGACCAAATTTGATGACTGAAATAGCGCCACTACGGAAAGGGACAGGGGAGGGTTTTCTTCTGGTAAAGCTGGGAAACGTTTGGTGGGAGAGGAAGTAGTGGCACAGCCAAAGGGACCATAGTGCCTGCTTGGGTGGGGGGGGGGGGGGGTGGACGTGGGATAGCCGAGGCTCAAGAAAGCGCCATCTCCTCTTAACTGCACTTTCCATGTTTAACCGATCACCTCGCATTGTCATGTTGATTCCACCATTTTCAGTGATTAGGCCGAATGAATGCGAATCAAGTTTGTGGTACACATGAAATTGGTATGGTGGATGTCGTAACTGCAAATTCTTATCAATCTTGATTGCCCACAGTTTTGTGAGCATGCAGTATGCTCGAAAATGGGGCCTTGCACTCATGAGCAAGAAGCGGACCGCTAACCAAGTGGGTGACACAATTGAAGTGGGGTACCTTGCCCCTCCACTCTCCATTTGCATGGGGAAGCTTCGCATAACGACTTTATACCGGGTGTGCCCGACGAAGGATTACGATGTGATCCTTGGTCGTGACTTCCTCCACAAGTACAACCCTGTCGTCAAATGGGAGGCGCGTACCGTCTCAAGCAAGCTAGGAGACAAGGAGTATCCCCTGCCTACGTGGTCCGAGGAAGAGGCCGCCGAGGAGGAGACTTGCGGGGAGGAAGCGCCGCAGCAGCAGGTGCCTTGTGAGGAGGAATCGGCGCCATTGATGCTGAACTTGGTACAGCTCATGTGTGCAACTTAAAGAAAGGAGCCGACTTTTCTGGCATTTGTGTGAGATGTGGAGGATGATTTCAATAAACCAGAGGATGTGGTGCATGCTGTGGTGCATGGGGTGACTTGTGAGTAGCCGGGGGTCCAAGGCAAGTTTGCCGCGGTGCCTGAGGGGCTGCCGAAGGTGTGTACAGAGTTTGAGGACGTGTTTCCCGAAACCCACCCGGCGGGTCTGCCACCGAAGCAGGACGTGGACCATCGCATCAAACCTGGAGAGCGTCCGCGTGTTCGTGCAATGTAGCGCATGAGCGACGCACAGCTGTAGGAGCTCAAGAAGCATCTGACCAAGATGATGGAGCAGGAATTCATCCGCCCCTCCTTGTCTCCTTATGCGGCACCTGTCTTGTTTGTGCAGAAAAAGGCAAGGAAGGTGCGCATGTGCATGGACGGGCGTTGAACGAGTTGACCATCAAGAACCAGTACCCACTACGAGCCAAGGAGCTCTTTGATCAGCTCCATGCGGCTCGTTTCTTCACAAAGATCAACCTCCATTCAGGCTACCACCAGATCCGCATCACAGCAGATGATGTGGAAAAGATAGCCTTCCGCACCCGATATGGTCAGTACAAGTTCCTCGTGATGCCTTTTGGGTTGACCATTGTGCCGGCCACCTTCACGGCGGCGATGAACAATATCTTTAGGCGTTATCTGAATGACTTTGTGGTGGTGTACCTCGACGATGTTTGGGTGTATGGCAGAACGGCAGAGGAGCATGAGGATCATGTGAATAACGTCCTTGAGATTTAGAGGAAGGAGAAGTTTTTTTGCAAAGATATCTATGTGCGAATTTGCGGTGGGGAAAGTTGAATTCCTTGGAAACATAATTGGCAATGGACAAATTGCCATGGACCCGCGTAAGGTGTCGGCTGTGCAAGAGTGGCCGAAGTTGTGTAGTGTGCACGATGAACAAGTGTTCCCTGGTTTTTGCTATTGTTACTGTAGGTTTATCCTTGGCTATGCGGGAGTGTCAGCGACACTCTAAAATCTCACTCCCAAAGATCCCGAGTGGAGTTGGGGAGTTAGCAAACAAGAAGCCTTTGAGAATCTCAAAAGGGCTCTGACCTCCACACCGGCCTTGCACTTGGCCAACATCAGTCTTGAGTTTGAAATGGCGACGGATGCATCGGACCTGGCCATTGGTGGAATCCTTTTGCAGGATGTTGGCAACGAGTCGCAGTCGGTCGCCTACTACTCGCGAAAGTTGTACGGGGTGGAGCTGAACTATGCCACCAATGACAAGGAGAATCTTGCCGTGGTCACAGCCTTCAAGAACTGCCAATGCTACCTCGAGTTGGGAAATGCACTGTCTACCCCGACCACCACGTATTGAAGTACTTCAAGACACTGCCAAACATGAACCGGCGACGAGCACATTGGGTGGATTACCTCGAGTCGCACTTTGACTAGGAGATCGTGTACCGGCCAGATTGCATTAACCCAGCGGAAAAACTCTCACGACGACCGGACCTGATGGTGTAGGTCGCGTCTCTCACCATCTACGAGGAAACCTTCCTTGTGAAGCTCTTAACGGATGAATATGAGGCGCATGGGGAATATGATGCTTGGAGATTTTTCTTCGAGGCACCGTATTGGCGACAGCACAACACGCAACAAGTGGTGGTTCCCACGATGCCCGCGCTTTGGCAGCTGATTTTGGAGGAGTGCCATGACAGCGGCTCGAGCGGTCACTTCTCCGCCGACAAGACATTGAAGACGGTGGCTTGCTTCTTTTGGTGGGCCACCATGTGGTTAGAGGTGGCTGAATTCGACCGGAGTTCTGACGTGTGCCAATGCCAGAAGGCGCAGAAGATGAAGACCCCGGGTCTCCTACAACCCTTGCCCATCCTCGAGAAGCCGTGGCAAGAAATCTCCATGGATTTTATCACGGGCTTGCTCACGACACGGGTAGGCCACAATGTGGTGTTGGTGGTGGTGGATCGCTTCAACAACATGTCGTACTTCATTGTGACGTGTGATACGGTGAGCGCGGAAGGCACGGGTTGCCTATTCCTCAAGCATGTTCCACGTTCTATTGTGAGCGACCGTGACCCACACTTCAAGAGCAAGTTCTGGCGAGAACTCATGGAGCGGTACGGCAGCAAGGTGTAGCTGTTTACAATTTTCACCCCAAACTGACGGACAAACGGAGTGGAAAAAGTAGACTCTGGAGCACCTCCTCTGTACAGTGGGTGATCCGGACGAGACGGCATGGGACCAGCGGTTGCCGGTCGCTGAACCGGCGTACAACTCTGCCACGTCCGCCTCCACTGGCAAGGCACCATTTGAGGTGGTGAAAGGTACGGTTACTGCCACGCCCCTCAGTTTGCACGTCGCAAGAAACCTGCCCTCGGTGGAATCTACTACACGTGAATTCAAGCATATTTGGGCGACAACACGGTATGCATTGAAGAAGGTGCAAGAGCAGCAAAAAGCACAAGTGGACCGTCGATGCGTAGACGCAACGCTCAAGGTCGGTGATCATGTGCTTCTCAACAGCGCACACGTCAAGCTTCACGGGATCCGGTCGGACAAGTTGAAATCCCGGTGGCTTGGTCCGTTCGAGGTGCTCAAAATGCGGACACCCGTGGTGGGGCAGTTGGATCTTCGGCCTTCCATGCCAGTCCATGATGTGTTCCACATCTCCAAGCTCAAGCTCTTCCATGATCCGGCCGAGCATTTTCCTGCCCACAGTTCCGGGCCTCCCCTCGTGTGGTGATCGAGGGCGAGCAAGAGTTTGAGATGGAGGCCATCCTTGACCACCGTCATCGTGGCCGTAGATGAGAGTACCTGGTCAAGTTGAAGGGCTATGATGTGGCCCATAACTCATTGGAGTCTGCCCGCAACTTCAACGTTGGCGGGGTGAATGCCAAGAGGGAATTGGGACGGTTCGCTCTTAAAGGGGGGTAGTGTAAGCTAGACAGTGCCAACGGCACTGATCACCGCTTGAGGCTTCCTTGAATGTGTAATTTGACTATTGATCTGGCATTTACAGAACAAACTGTGTGAGATGGACCAAAGAACGAGGTCGATCCATCAAGAATTCAGGAAGTTACGCCTGGCCAAAGGTTGGAACGTCCGAGGGGAAAACAGGTGACGGGAATTCATCCGCAAGTACCAAGGCTCGATTCTCCGGAGACCCAACAAGGCTGAAGGGCACCTTGGGTCCCAGTAATTCAATGAATCAAGGATCATTGAGGGCCAAGGGCACTTCAGAATGGCGCCCCGATGTGTTTTTGCCAGAAAGGGAACTTTGGGTGGCCGTCACCGCCATTAGTAGTGCTGCCAGCGGCAGATTGCCGTGATTCACACAAACGGCCATATCTTGGCCGTTCCTCCACAGAACAACGCCATTCCTTGTGCGTTAGAAAGCTGGGAAGATGAACTATGTGATTCGTAGGCAATAACGCTCATCTAATATGGAGCCGCGCACGGCTCAGTGACCTCGTGTTGCCTAGGATGTGTCATCATGTACATATAGTCTTGTATGCTGACACTTGAATAACAAGTACAATTTACTCCCACTGTGTCGCACATGTTCCCGTGCTCCCCCAAGACAATGCTACGCTTCCGCAACCCTGAGAAGGTGTGCACCAGCCTTCCCTTGGTTGCCGTTGCCGCCAGTTGGTGCCAACACCATCCGTTTGAGGCTAGCACACCGCGCCCGGTTTACACATGGAGGTTGATGTTTGCCAAGCTTAGTAGAACTTCATCTCCAGCAGTGAAGATGTGATTGCTGCGATGTTGGTCAGCCAACCATCTCATCACTGCTTGTGTCTTTGTGAGGCTTTGATGTTTTTCCTACCAGATGGTGGTGAAGTCACGGCATTGAACGTCGACCACGGGAATGTTGCTGCGGATTTGTAGTCCAGCTGGAATGGCAGGAAGTTTGTCATACACCACTTCATATATGGTTTTACCTATTGCGAAGGAAACTGCCGAATCATATGCGATTTTGGCGGCTGGACATTTTTGTTCCCAATCCGTCCCATAAGGTTTGCATAACATTTGAGCGTCTGATTTGTCTGCTCGATTTGACCGGCGGTTTGAGGATGGAACGCTGTCAAAAGCTAAATTCTGCCGCCATAGCAAATCACCAGTCTGTGTAACAAATGGCTAGTAAATCAATCGTTAATGTCACTCCTGATGGTTCTCCGTATGCCGCGTAACCATACGATGTTGTTTAAAACAGTCGTGTTGCTCCATTGGCGGTGACGGTGGTTGTTGTCGGGACGAAGTGGGACATTTTGGAAAACTTGTCGACAACCACGAGGAATGCGAAGTATCCCTCGGGTGTGACTGGTAATCCGGTAACGATGTCCATGGAGATTTCTGCCCACAGTTTAGTCAAAACAACGGCTGTAGTAGTCCGGGTGGCCTCGTGTCACAAGATTTCTGCTGCTGACATGTGTCACAGGTTTTGCAAAAGTTGGCCACGTCGGATTGCATCTTGTCCCACCAGTAGTTGTTCGCTAGCTTCTTCAACCTCCTGTCCTCTCTGAAGTGTCCACCTGGACCAGAGTTGCGGCATTCTTCAAGCACCATTCGGCAAAGTTCATCGTTCAGGGGAATGACTAGTTGGTTGGTGAAGCTCGTCGCCATTAGGGGACGTCAAACCAGAATTTGGCTTTATCATGTCCGCCATGCTGGTTGTAGCCTCGTGAGAACAATCGCTTAAGGTACGGGTCTTGCTGTAGTTGTAGGGTTGCCACGTTGGTCATTAGATCTGGTTGGCAGCTGAGTACGTCCGCAGGATTCGTTTTGAATGGTTGTTACTTGATTCCATAGTCAAACCCAGATTGAAGGAACTCTATCCTTTGGGGTTGACGCTGTTGAGATTCGGCTGCGTCTTCACATGTTTCAGCACATGGTGGTCGATGCGCACGATGCATCGGCGATACTCCAGGTAGCATCGCCACGTCTTAAACACGTGCACAATTGCCACTATCTCCTTTTCGTGGACCGCATAGTTGAGTTCTGGTCCTCGCATTTTTCTAGACATATAGGCCACCGGTTGTTTGCTTTTGCCGTGGTCTTGTTGAAAATTTGTGCCAATGGCTCTGTCTGATGCATCCGTATCCATGACGTAGTTGGCCGTTTGATCGGCTAATCGTAGGGCTGGTGCCAAGGTCAGAGAGTTCCGCAAAGAGATGAACGCTTCTTGTTCGCTATCTCTCCACCGCCACTCGTTCTCTTTTCAAGTGAGGTCAGAAAGAGGCGCTCACACTTGAGCTTCGTACCGTACGAGTTGCCGGTAGTAACTGCAGAATCTGAGAAAAACCTGAATTCCTCGAACGTTGGTCGGCGTCGGCCAATCAGCGCTTGCTGCCACTGCTTTTCAAATCCATGGTGATCTGTCTTTTGTTGAAGACGCAATCCAAAAACTCGATCGAACAACGACCAAAGCTGCATCTTCAGAGTTTTCCAAAAAAGCCTCTTTGTAAAACTTTGAAAACTTTTCTAAGAAGTTCAGCGTGCTCCTCCGGGGTGCGGCTGTATACCGGAATGTTGTCAAGATATACCACGAAAAGATTGTCGAGGTACGGTCAGAAAATGTTTTTCAATGCCGCCACAAATGTCACCAGGGCATTTGTGAGTCCAAACGGCATGACCGTGAAATCGAAGTGCCGGTAGTAAGTTCAGAACTCCGTCTTCTCAATGTCGGCAGCTGCCACGTGTATCTGGTGATATCCGATGTGTAAGTCAATTATGCTTAAAATACGGGCATCTCTCAGTTGGTGAGAACATTCATCGGCTCAAGGGAGAGGGTAGCGGTTTGCTATGGTAGCATCGTTCAAAGCCCTGTAATCCACGGACATCCGCGTTTCGCCAGTTTTCTTTTTTATGAATAGTATTGGTGCGGCGTACGGTGACGTGGATGGGTGGATAAACCCTTGAACGACTATCTTGTTGAGCTGCTTTTTTAGCTCGTTTGGCTCTTGATTGCTCATCCCATAGGTCCCTCAGACGGTACGTCTGCTGCCCGGCTTCAGTTCAATGTGATGGTCAATATCTCGTTGAGGAGGTAAAGTTTTGGGGAGTTTGTCAAGGAAGACGTTCGCAAATTCCTGGATGAGGGATGCAAACTCTTTGGGTACCACCGCAAAGTTTGTCGAGGCCGATGAAGCTGATGAGTACGATGATGAGTCAGCTGCTACCACTTCAACTTCTCCCGTTGGCACGAGATGTACGAGCCATGAGCGAGCTCCTTGTCGTAGACAGTGCTGGGCCATGTTGAGGGATATCGGTTACATTGGTTGTTGCTTTTCATCTTCTACGGCTTCCTCTGCTGCTTCCACCTTAGCTGCTTTTGCTGCCTGTTTCTTTCCTAATCATGGAAGTTTTCATTTAGCACCATCAGTCTCCACGTAGACGTCACCGTTGTTCCAGTCAAAATACGGATTGTCCCGGTACAGGAAATCTTGTTGGAGGATGATTTTGTGATCGCTCATTAGACAAGACATCCAAACAGTTACATCCCAAAGATCTCCAACTTCTAGTCGTAGTGGTTCTCAGAGTCTCCTTATCTGTAGTCTCTTGTCAATGGGTTTTCCTTCAAACGCCCCTGGTTTGGTATGCAAACCCAGCTTGCAAACCATGTCATTGATTACAAAGCTGTGTGACGCTTCTCCTTCCAATAGTGTCGGTACTGTTATGCGGCTTCTGTATCCTTGAGGCTGAATTTTTAGCGGTATTGCCGGATGGTCATCCTTGTACCCCTCGTTGCACTTTGTCATCTCAGAAACCCTCTGTGGTGATGTGGGCCGTTCTGATGGGTGATTGTTCTGCGCAGATGGCTCCTCACAGACAAGAGTTAGGCCTTTCACGTCTGCCCTTTGCCATTTCCCGACTCATTTTTCTGTGACTTCCCCCCCCCCCCCCTTTTTGGCCTGTTGCTTGCTCTGACACTTACAAGCAATGTGCCAAACGTTTCCGCAGTTGTAGTGGATTCGCGTTTTCCTCCGGTTGACATTGTCCACTTCCATGGGAGTCAAGGAGGCAGCCGACTCATTTGCTCCACTTCCACAATTATTGTGGTTAGAAGGTCGTCAGCCGTAGGATTCCTGCATTAGAGGATTATAGTCGGCGCTGTTGATCCTTTTGGCAATCATCATCCGTAAGTCATTTTGGATGCCAAAAATAGTGATTGCTTGCTGGATATCTTGGTTGAGGTCGTATGTGAAGTGGAAAAAAAGTTCGTCAGGGGTGATGTCTGCTCCGATGATAATCTCGTGGAATCCCCGTGCACACTTCGTCACTCTAGACTGCTGATGTAGACGCTGGAGCTTGTACCGTGCGTCATGTTTTTTGTGCTGTTTTCCAAAGCTTCCAAGCATTGCGGGGACTAATTTATTCAAGCCAGTTGGTGGCATCAGCGCGTCTTGCCACGGTGAGTTGATCTGCTCCAAGGGTAGAACACATGCAGTCGGTTATGTGAGACGGGCGCCGGGTGCCGCTCATGATTTTCCATTGTCTCTTGCTGCCATTGGGTGGTCTTTAGATTGGACCACCAACTCAATGCCATGCCACAAAAAATCGCAGCCGCGATGTCAATCTTCTTTTCATTGTCATTGACCTAAGAAGCAGTGAAGTACACCTCCAAACGCGTCAGCCACATTCAAACCGCTGGTCCTTTTGAGTTTGCAGGATCGTACGATTCTGATGAAGTCGGACAAATATTGGGTTCACTCGAGAGTTGGGAATTTCTCTTGATGAGCAATGCTTTACACACTCTTGTGTTGCAAAGAGCCTCCATCACGACGTTGAGTTGTTGGAGCAGGTGGTTGTTGATTCCCTTGAGCGCGGAGATCCTATTCATCAGCTTCTCGTTGATTCAAGCTTTTCGACCAATGCTACTAGCTGTTCCTGATGTCATTGTCGAGGCTGTTGGTAGGGACGGCTGGTTCATCGCCGTACGGTCCGGGACTGGATTGTTCGAAAAAGCCACAGGGTTTTTCCCTGTAGCCACAAGGCATGCCATGCCAGAGTTTGCTATCGCTTCAGGGTTCGCCCGCATCAACACGTTCTGCTCCTCCATCGCCAAAGTCGTCGCCAAAGACCCGGTGCTGGCCGTCGGTTGTGCTCGCTCACTTCACGTTGTAGTTGCAAAGTATGCAAAGTCTTGACGTGCGAGATGGGCTAAATACTTGTGCGAGGTCATCCTCCGGATGAGCAAAGTAGTCAGATGCCTCTCAAGCAATGCTTTGCACTGATACCAAGTGTTATGCCAAACGGAACATAGATGGTGAACAAGTAGAAGTTATGAGGCAAGATACAATTTAGAGTTTGGGATACTTCAGTAATATATAATTAGCGATAGGTTTTCTTCGATGACAAGTGTCAAATGATCGAACATATACATACAAGTGTCGAGTTACGAATGAAGCATTGTCGGGGTCATTGTGTCAAATGTCTAGCAATGCGTGCGGAGTCGCGTTATGAGTGGTGGAATTCGAGGAGGTCCGCCGAGAAGTCGGGGTTCTTCAAGAACTGATGCTGAAGATGCGCGATGCATCTTTATGAATCCAGATTTGTTGTGATACGTGAAGAAGTTGACCGAAAGGTCGTGACACTTCTGCTCGTAGGGTTGCGAGAGTGGTGGTGACGGAAGGGGTGGTGTGCAACCACCCCTAGCTGAAACCAGGGGTGGTTTCGCACCACCCCTTGCGTCAGCGAGGGTTGGCCGATGGCCAGCAGTTTGCTGGCCGCCAGCCAGCTTGCTGCCGGCCTGCTGGATGGCCGGCGGCTGGCCAAGCGACTGGCCGGCCACCTGCCGGCCAGCCGCCAGCCGCCAATCCCGGCTTCAGCCTGATCGGCAGCTGAGGGGCCGCGAAGGGGCCCAAGGGCGATGCCTCGTGACCTCGTGCCCTTGCCCCCCACTCGCCCTCCTCAAAAGCAAGCGAGCGAGGATGATGGATAGGGGAAGCGAGGGTGAGAGCGAGGGACAAACGAGAATAGTCGGCGCAAAGTTGCCGTTCGTGCCTTGCACACGATGATTTCACGATAAAACGTCAAAACTGAAACTCCAGTTTGTTTAGGACAAACTGCAAGTTTCAAAACTAGAAAACTCGTGTAAACGCACGCGTTCTAGGTAAAAACCTCCAGTTTGGGCCCCAAAACTAGGGGTAAGGTTAAAAGCAAGAATGGGCCTCCGAAGACCTAAAACATTTGAGTCTCCTTGCTCTGGGTCGTTGATGATGATTGCCCGTCAATCTGCGAAGAGGGTAAACCCGTGACGCGGACTGAGAATGCCATTTTGCAAACTCCGATTATGACCTAAGTGCAGGAGCTAGAGGTTCCGACCTGTTACAGTAGTTCTCAAAGCTTGATGAGCCCCGCGACCAAGGGTTCGAGAGAAACAGTGGCTACGATGTACATAAAACACTGCGGCGGCTGCAAGCAACAGTTGAAATGCCAGACTCGACTATGACATCTACACTTCACCGTTTGAAGCGCCGTAGAGTGTGTTAGGAAGTTGAGAAAGAGCTGTATGTTTTGGGACTTCTTCCTTCTAGCCTCTCCCCATCCCAATGGACTAAGGGAAATTTTTTGGGACGGGAAAGGGAGTATCCATCCCCAGACTACCTACTTTTCACCCTCTTCTCAAGGTTCCCTCTCCTCCAATGCAAGCAGAAATCGGGGTTGTGCCATTCCTCAATACGAGATACTCTCACGGCCTCAGAGAAAAAGAGAAACAAGGAAGGCGCCACTTTGGAATTCTTAGAGGCCGCCATATTGCCATGGAGCATACGGAACGTGCCTCCATAGGGGAACAAGGCGCACCAAAAAGATGCACGGAGAGGCCAACGAAGACCAGAAGACACGAAGACAAGAAGACAAGACGACACAAGATTAGTGAGGAGGGCGTGTATGGAGTGCAAACATTTAGTTTGAGTTGACCCCTCGCCTCCCCCCACCTTGTTGAGCACTGCTCAAGCCATTATAGCTTCTTTATCTTGCACTTGCTTGTTTCCCTATGGTTCCTTTGATTTCTGAGCACCGTGAGTCACAGCTTAGGGTTTCGCCTAAAATGCACATGCTTGTGCTGAACCGTGGCGACCTAGAAAAATAGTATATTTCTACCACGTGGTTGTGCCAGCCGTGGCAACCGAGGAGCGATGACGGCGCGGCACACAGCAGATGGTGGTCCCCATGGTTCCCGCGCTTTGGCAGCTGATTTTGGAGGAGTGCCATGACAGTGGCCCGAGCAGTCACTTCTCCGCCGACAAGACATTGAAGACGGTGGCTTGCTTCTTTTGGTGGCCCACCATGTCGTCAGAGGTGGCTAAATTCTGCCGGAGTCTTGTCATGTGCCAATGCCATAAGGTGCGGCGGACAAAGACCCCGGATCTCCTACAACCCTTGCCCATCTCCGAGCAGTCATGGCAAGACATCTCCATGACTTTTCTCACGGGTTTGTCCATGACAGTAGTAGGCCACAATGCGGTGTTGGTGGTAGTCGATTGCTTCAGAAAGATTTCGCACTTCATTGCGATGCGTGATACGGTGAGCGCAGAAGGCACAGCTTGGCTATTCCTTTAGCACGTGGTGCGTCTCCATGGCTTGCCGCGGTCCATGGTGAGCGACCGTGACCCACGCTTCAAGAGCATGTTCTGGCAAGAACTCATGGAGCGGTACGACAGCAAGGTACAGCTGTCGACCAGTTTTCACCCCAAACTGATGGACAAACAGAGCAGATGAAACAGACTCTGGAGAAGCTCCTTTGTACACCGGGTGATCCGGACAAGACGGCATGGGACCAGCGGTTACCGGTCGCTGAACTGTTGTACAACTCCGCCACGTCCGCCTCCACCGGAAAGGCGCCATTTGAGGTGGTGAACGGGATGGTTCCCGCCACGTCCCTCAGTTTGCACGTTGCAAGCAACCTGCCCGCGGTGGAGTATACCGTACGTTACTTCAAGAAGATTTGGACAGCAACGCGGCATGCATTGAAGGAGGTGCAATAACAGCAAAAAGTACAAGCGGACCGCCGACGCGTAGACGCAACGCTCAAGGTCGGTGATCGCGTGTTTCTCAACAGCGCGCACCTCAAGCTTCGTAGGGTCTGGTCGGACAAGTTGAAATACTTGAGTAACAAGTATAGTTTACTCCCACTGTGCCACACATGTTCTCGTGCTCCACCAAGATGACCGTACGCTTCCGCAATCCCGGGAAGGTTTGCACCAGCCTCTCCTGGTCACTGTTGCTGACGGTTGGTGCCTATACCATCCGGTTGAGGCTAGCACACCACGCCCGGTTTACACACGGAGCTTGATTTTTGCCAAGCTGAGTATAACTTTATCGCCAGCGGTGAAGACGTCGTCGCTGCGATGTTGGCCAGCCACTCGTTTTATCGCTACTTATGTCTTTCTGAGGGTCGGACATGTTTCCTCCCAAACGGTGGTGAAGTCTTGGAATTGAACATCAACCGCGGGAATATTGTTGTGGATTTGTAGTCCTGCTGAGTAGCGGGAACTTTGTCATACACTACTTCAAATAGGGTTTTACATGTTGCGGTGGAAACTGCCAAATCATATGCAATTTTAGGGGTCGGGAGTTCTTGTGCCCAATCTATCCCATAAGGTTTGCATAAAATTTGGAGCACTTGTTTGAGCTTCTGATTTGCCCGCTCGGTTTGACCGTTGGTTTGAGGATGGAACGCTGTCGAAAGCTGAATTCTGTTGCCGTAGCAAATCATCGCTTTGTGCAAAAAACGCCTAGTAAATCAATCATCAATGTCACTCGTGATGGTTCTCAGACGCCGCGTAACCATATTATGTTGTTTGAAAAAAGCTGCTCCCTTGGCAGTGACGGTGGTTGTTGTCAGGATGAAGTGGGAAATTTTTGAAAACTTATCGACAACCACGAGGATTGTGACATATCCCTCCGGTGTGAATGGTAATCCGGTGACGAAGTCCATGGAGATATCTGTCCATGGTTCCGTCAAAAGAGCGGCTGTAGTAGTCCGGGTGGCCTCGTGTGATGATAATACTGCTGCTGACATGTGTTGAAGGTTCTACGGAAGTTTGCCACGTTGGATTGCATATTGTCCCACCAATAGTTCTGTGCTAGTTTCTTTAGCCTCTTGTCCTCTTCAAAGTATCCACCTTGACTAGTGTCGTAGCATTCTTGAAGCAACATTCGGTGAAGTTCATCATTCGGGGGAACGGCCACTTGGTTAGTGAAGCTTTGTCGCCATTAGGGTGCGTCAAACCAGAATTTTGCTTTATCACGTCCAAAGGAAATCATTGTAAACCTCGGCAATACCAAAAAGCGTACGGAAGCTAGAGAAGTGTTCAACGGGCACGTCGTCACATACGTGGACGACCCCCATGGGACGGACGACGTGCAGAAGGAAGACCACCCGGGAGTGGACCTCGACAAAGAGCATGACGCCTACGATGGCAAAGGTGACAAAGATCACAATCATCGCCATCGTCGTTTCTCCAACTCGATGCGTTTTCTCAAGATGGGCAAGGCGCTTGCCAGATCGTCTGAAGTTACCGACAGCAGCGAGGCTGCCAAGAGCAGCAAAGGCACCAATAGTAGCCACGCGGGAAGTTCCCGTGAGAACGAGCCGGACAACGTTGCCGCGTGGGCAATTTGTGATGACTGCCACGGGCTTGCTGAGCTGGCTGTCGATGTTTGGCCGGTTCAAGATCACTACCAATGGTCAAGGTGTAGTACCACTGGGAGGAGTGGGGACGGACCTTCCTTCCTACGATATGGATGCCATGGGGCAGGCCAACCCCCACTTGAGCGTTGTCGCTGATGACAGCCTTCTCTGGAAGGTGGGACTCTTTGGAGGCATGTACGCAAACTGTACACTCCTATGGTGAGAAAAGGAGCACGGACAATGCGAGGCCGTGGAGGCTATAGTGGATGCTCTGACAACATCAAAGCTGAAGTTTGCATATGCCAACCTACTGGCCAACATCGGGCAGAGCATCACGGACCTTGACTGTGATTGCTAGCTTTAGCACCGGGCTACTCATGGGGCAAGCTTTTGATGCGATCACCTCGGCAAGGCATTGTATAGCGTGACCCACGTGCGGATGCAGCACCAATCATAGTGTGCTATAGGTACTGATGCCCCTGTCAGTGGCAGCAACGACTTGCCTACCTCGAGGACTTTGGGGCCGGTCATAAACATATCCTTCCTCCACAGTGTGGAGATCTTTCCAAAGGATGTGAAGCTTAGTGAATGGCTGAATTGCATGGAGCACATTCTACGTGTCCACAAGGCTCCACTCAGTCAATGGGGTGACCCTGCCATGATGCGTCTTGAAGACAAGCTCTTCAAGTATGTGGTGAAGGAGTGTGGTGCACACCAGCCACACCTCGAGTGGTAGCCCATGCCGTGGGAGGCCTTCTACACGATCATGCATAAGAAGTGCACCCAATGTGAGGAGGCGTAGGACGCTTTCCACAAAATCAAGGACTTCAGGAAGCTGGGTAGCTCACTTGAAACCTACTTGAGCGATTTCACCGCACTTGTGGAGGAAGGCGAAAGCTTCACCGAGGACAATGGGACTGAGACCTTCAAGTACTGAGAGAACATATTGCTGACATACTTGCGTGATGGTCTTGCCAGCAACCGGTGAAGGACAAGAACACCACAATGGCAAGCAATCAGACTTGGACAAGCCAAAGGGTGCTATGGGACTACATAAGTGAAGTGCATTCGGCAGACCGAAAGCACTACTTGGATACACGGCCAAACGTGCATGCATAGCAAGGCCGTGACATGCGCATGGATGCTACGAAGGCTAGAGGAGCAGCCGGACGGCGGGGCGGGGCCAAGGGCAAGCAGCGCGAAAACCCTCCAGTCAAGAAGACTGGTGGGCACAAGACCCCAGCCCACAAGCGCAACCGCGACAATGACAAGCTGCAGGCGGCGTGTGAGGATCGGAACAGAGCATTTCGCGATGGACTCTGCCACAATTGCATGCAACCAGGCCACTTTAGGGCTCAGTGCCCAGAGGCTACTCATGGTGGACAAGAGGCCACGGCATTAGCCGTAACAGCTCCACCTTGTAGAGATCTTGCAACAGGAGGCCACAGACAAGGCCATGGACAGGGCCGCGTTCGTGGCCATGGACCCGGCCGTGGAAATAGATAGGGCCGTGGGCGTGTTGTCCCCACCCTTGAGTGATGTTAGTGGGGACCACTCGGAGATAAAACTGGATCACGAGTGTGGGTTCATATTTTAAGATGAGGATGTTAAACAATTTGAGTTCTTAACGAGTTCAAACATCTCCGTTGTTTTCTCCCCTCTTGTTAAACCGCATTCTACGCTTGCTAACTGCCATTACCCACTAAACCTTACATATTCGGATGTGATGCGTGATCAAACATGCTAAGTGTTGGCAATACCAACCAGTGTGTAAGAGTTGTGAGATTCAGTGATCGAAGCAAACACCCTCAAAGTGGTGAGTCCAATCACGTTCGTGATACATTTGGTCAACAATTTCGACCCAGTCAGATTTAAAGACTGGAAGGTGCTAGCCAAAGTTAAACGTTCCGACACGATGTGGACTCTAATGGGTGAATCATGGGACTTGCGGCACCAGCCGTACCCATTCAGTGTTTATCACAAACTTGGCTTGCCGTCGTCAAGCCAGTTCACTCGCAAGAGTGGAGGTAATATGATGATGCAGTTCAAAAGACACATACCTGGTGCTCCAGTGAACGTACTTGCTGACACTGGGGGAGATGACCCCTTTGTTAGCCTTAGATTTACCCCACTAGTTGGCTTAATGTACAAGCCATCAAATGACACCGTTGTCGTCGGTGACAACTGCACAGTACCCGTGATCGGTACCTATAAAGTGAAATAATGTATTCAAGGGTACACACAGAGTGTCACATTGAAGGTACTAAACCTTCTTGACCCATTTGACGTGGTGCTAGGTGATCCTTGGCTCCGTAAAAACAAGGCTCTGATGGTCTTTGAATCAAAACATTTGATCCTCTGAAAAGGACAGCGTTGTTCTACGTTCATTCCGAGTACAAAATTGTCACCGACCCAACTCAAAGTCCATGCAAGCTTGTCTCGGATGCAGGTCAAGAGACGTATTCGACAAGGTTGTTGTTACTTCTTGGCCCAGCTATAGAATGTGGAGGAAGATATGGACGAAGACATACCACAAGAGATCAAATCTCTATTGGCAGAGTTCTCGGATGTATTCCAACACCCACCGGCTGGGCTTCCTCCATAACGACACATGGACCACACGATCCCACTACAACTAGAGATAAGTCCTCCGTTCAGACTCATGTAGTACCTTAGTCCGGTAGAATGGTGAGAGGCCAAACGCCAAATCAAAGAATACCTTGCAAAAGGATGGATTGAGTCAAGTAACTTGCCGTATAGTGCGCCGATCCTTTTTGTGAACAAAAAAGACAGTGGTTTATGCATGCACGTGGACTACCGGGCGTTGACCAAGCTCAAGGTGAAAAATCGGTTCCCCCTACTGCGGATCAAGGACCTGTTTGACCAGCTCCAAGGGGTAAAAGTATTTTCATCCTTGGATTTGTCTCAAGGGTACCATCATATCCGCATTACAGAAGATGATGTGCCCAAAACTGTGTTTTGAACGCACATTCCTCCCCACTTATTACAAACTATCTCGGTTCATGAACAACAAGTAGGATTGACACATAGTGAGTAATCAACATTGTAAATGAAGATGGGTATTTTCAATCACGAGAAAAACATGAACACATGCCTTGCACTTGGACTGAAGCTGCATTTCATCGGTCAGCACGGGTAGCGGCCTTCCCCCTTTAGGCTAGAGCGTCTACGCGACAACCATGTTGGGCGTCCCCAACCTCCTATAGTCGCAGTCCATGAATGCCGCCCTCCGAGAATGTTGTACAGTTTTTCCACGTTTAGGTGGTGTCACTTGACACGCGTCAATCTGTGCAAGCTGCCAGCTCACTCCAATACTCGTTGACCACCCCTGTGGGTAACTAAGATTCGAGCTCCCATGAGTTATGCTCAGGCCCACATCCGGCCCAATAAACGAGGAACTCCCTAACAATCCCTGACCGGAGTATACGCTCTTGGTGCTAGAGTGGAAGAAGAACCTCGTATTGGCCGCCGGCAACAAGGACTATCAGTGGTGGCAGAACGATAAACTCTGCTGTGTCTGGTGCCAACAGGCTCACATAAAACACGTCATGTATCATCATACTCGGCGGAAGCAACAATCAGTAAGCCACTAGCCCGATGCATGCAACGATGTGAAACGGACGAATCTACTTCGGTAGACATTTTCGGGCCCTTGGCGACTTCATCTGAAGATTCATAGTGCTAAACAACACTTTTTCACCGTTGTTAAAAAAACATCACGGCGACTGTTTTCGGCATGTGCCATTTTTCGTTGTCGAGCAGTTCGAAGGTGACCCTTCGCCTCCTATAACAAGGAGTATATGCGCTCGGCAAAGTCTTGAGCAAGAGGAACCTGTCCTCCTGTACTCCCACTCTTCAACAATGAAGAGGGCACCACTTGATGCCAACCACTATTCAACACAAACCGTATAAACTGTGTAGACTCCTTTACCAAGTTATTCATCACAAAATCTGCCAACGTTAGGAATTCATCCAATGTCATTGATGACAGGCTCCGCGTACATGCGGAGTATTTGTTTCAGAGTGCAGTTCATGCACTCTGTTTGTCTATCAGTTTTAGGGTGAAATGCTACTGATATTTGTGACTTGCTGCCAAAGTACTCATGCATCTTTTACCAGGACTTACTAGCAAAGTTTCTATCTCGATTGGAGATAATGCGCAACGGCAAGCCATGGTACTTTACAACACCCTCAAAGAAGAGACGAGCAGTCTCCTTTGCCTTCATATCAGTTGTGGCAATGAAGTGTGTCATCTACGTCAGATATCCACAACCCCTATTATTACATCGTGGCCATGGGCCATGTCTTGAAGACCAGTAATGAAGTCCATACTGACATACTCACATGGAGTCCCAGGAATGGGAAGTTGTTGCAGGAGTCCAACAGACTTCTTGTTACTAGCCTAATTCCAAAGACATGGGTCGCATGTCATGTAATACTTACAGACATCGACATTCCATCCTAGCCACCAATAGTGGTCCAATAGTGCCTGCCCGGTCTTTTGAGGTCCCACGTAACCTGCAACTGGAGGGTTGTAGAACTAGTAGATAGTCTTTGCTCGAAGGTCTCCTGAGTCTAGCACAACTTTTTCTCCGTGCCAAATGAGACCTCTTGCTTCCACAAACGCGTACTTGTCTAGATTTTGAGACTCTTGAAACCAATAATCCACACAGTATTCCATCTAGATTTTGTTGAAAAAACCCTTGTAAGTGATCATCTCTCGAGGTGGGTACCGTAGAGGTACAGGAGGCTCTGGTGTTTGCACGGTTGCTGTTGCAATTGCCAGAAAACACCCACCAGTCTCGGTGGTTCCTTTAATGTCCACGGGCGGTCGGCGTAGTGGATTGGCGACATTGATGCATCCTGGCCGATATTCCGATGCGAACAAGAATCGGCTCAGATAATTGCTCCAATACGCCTGTTGTCTTGACAGTTTCAATTGCGTTTGGAAAGACACCAATGGGTTATAGTCAGCTACGACCGTCACACCCCCTTTAGCTCCCTCAAGGTGGCAACGCTGCATCTTGAAAGTGTGTACTATCGCATAGAGCTCTTGATCCTCAGTCGTGTTGCACGTTTCCATGGGAATGAGCTTCCGGCTCTCATACGCCACAAGGTAACCGTTCAGCATGAGGACGGCTAGGAGTCCTACTAGAGACACATCACATTCAACCTCCGACATTTGCGGTAGATCCGGAAGAGCTAGGATGGTTGCTGTGGATAGAAGGTCTTTGACTTTGAGAAAGGGGTTATTGTAATCAGATGTCCATTCCTTACACATGTTTGTGTGTGAGCCTGGTTAGCGGTGCTACCAGGGTTGAATACCCTTGCATAAACCATTGTAACTAGTGTGCAAGGTCGAATCTGCCCAATGTTTTGTGGGCGTAGCCAGTCCACCACGGCGTCAACCTTTTGTGGGTCAACGTGGATACCGTTCTTGCTGCCGCTGTGTCCAATGTATTCAAGCTTCTCTTCTGCAAAATTGCACTTGCACAATTTCACGTTAAGCTTTTGTTCTCCAAGGATCGATAGGATTTCAGTCAGATGGTCTATGTGCTACGTGGATTTGGAGAAAACCAGGATGTCATTCACGTAAACCAAGACAAATTGACCGAGTTGCTTGGTGAACGTTTGCTTCATTCCTCCTTGGAAGGTTGCGGGACATTCGTTGATGTCATAACATGCCACCAACTATTCCGTGTGCACTACCTAATTTGACAGAAATTCAAGTGCGGCAGCCAAACAGGGATGGGTGCAGTTGAAGGCGCACGGACTTGCCTGTCTTGTGCTGACAGGGTGGATTTTTTGTTTTCGTCTGCACGTATGGATAAGACCGGCGGTTTACTGTTTTATACCTCTTACTCTGATGTGCTGTAATACTGTATACCGTGGTAAACAATGAGTACCATGGTTATTGCGTACCAGACGTACACGAGTCCCTAATGGTCTCACGTGGATGTTTTAGTTGTTACACAAACAGTCCATCCCATTGCAAGAACCATGATACTCACTCCGACGGCCAAGGGCAAACTGGCCAACTGTCCCGTCCTCTGTGGATACTCTCAAACCTTCCAACTGCTTCTGTAACGGGTCGGAACCTCCAGCTCCTGCACTTTGGTCATCTTTGGAGTTTACATAATGGCATTCTCAGTTTGCGTCAAAGGTTTACCCCCTTTGCACTACTGAGGAGAAATCATCATGAACGATCCAGAGTAGGGAGACTCAAATGCTTTGAGTCTGGGGGGGTCCATTTCCGTTTTAAGCTTACCCCTGGTTTTGGGACCCAAACCGGGGGTTTACACCTTGAACTCGTGAGTTTGCACAAGTTTTCTGGATTTGAAACTTGCAGTTTGCCCTAAACAAACTCGAGTTTCAGTTTCGACGCGTCGGCGCGAAATCGTCGCGTGCAAGGCACAATCGATGATTTTGCGCTGACTTTTCTCGTGTGCCCCTTACTCTCACCCTTGCTCCCCCTATCCCTCGTCGTCCCTTGCTCGCTCGCAAGGAAGGCAAGCGGGGGGCAAGGGATCTCAGCCATGAGGCCTCGCCCTTGAGGCCCTCGCGGCCCCTCAGCCGCTGATCGGGCTGAGGCCGTAATTGGCGGCTTGCGGCTGGCCGGCTGGTGGCCAACCGGTCGCTTGGCCAGCCGCCGGCTGTCTAGCCGGCCGGCAGCCAGCTGGCCGGCGGCCAGAAAACTGCTGGCTGTCGGTCAGCCCTCGCCAAGGCGATGGGGTGGTGCGCAACCACCACTTCCTTCATGGAGCTGGGAGGCTCATGGACCTCCCGCTCAGTTGATATCTCGACTACTCTTTCATCGGTTATAGGCAAGAGTGTATTTCTCTCTTCCTACAAAGTAGACAATCAGAAAGTTGGCATAAAATCCTGGCTTGTATGGCATTTCGACAAAGCCCGACTACATCAAATTCTCATCACAACTGTTTCACATTGATCTATTTCAGGATGAGAGATGGCATCTAGAATGGCATTCTCCTAGTGCTGTTGCTTCTACTGTTGTTGCTTCTGATGATAGTGATGATGACAACGATGATGATGATGATGATGATGATGATGACAACGATGATGATGATGGTGGTGATGATGATGATGATGATGATTACGGTTCTACTACTGTTCCTATCCTTGCATGTGATGATGCTTCTTCTGTTGACGGTGATGATGAAGCTGCCGTAGCTGCCGCTGCTACCCCTGCTGTTGTTGCTTCTAGTGCTACTAGTGTCGGTTTGGTGACCTCCAACACTGGCATGGCACAATTGCTCACCACACGCGCTGTCCTCTGTACGCGACAGTTCTATTCTCCTGTCAGCTACCGCATCAGCCGTTGTGTCTACCTTTGCGACCGCATCGTCAGCCTCTGCACTAGTGACGTTGGCTGGTTTTGTGTTCGAGCACTAACCGGGAAATTCCTGAATAGCATCTAGATTCAAACCATAACAGTCAAAGCTCCCCTGGTTTCCAGATTACTTCAAAATTGCCCTCATTGTCATCACATTTCATGCTATGCCGAACAGATTGCAGATGGTGAACATGTAGAAGTTGCGATGCAGAATATGATTGGAGGATTTGGGATACGTGAGCAATTTGTAATTAGCGGTAAGTGTACTTTGATGAAAAGCATCTAGTTACAAATAAGATGTTGTCTTGGTTGTTGAGTCGATCCCCGAGCGACGCATTTGGAGTTGCGTCGTGAGTGGTCAGATTGAGAAGCTCCGCTCAAGAATCAGGGGGCTTTAAACATCCATGACGGAGATGCGAGATGTATCTTTATGAATCTCGATATTCCTCGATGCGTCAAGAGGTCAACCGAAAGGTCATGAAACTTCTGTCAATGACTCTCAAAAGTGATTGCACTTGTTCGGGTGAGAAGGATGGCCGGAGGATGAGGGCACTTGACAGAGTTTGCCTCAACCATCAGAGTTAAAATTGAGGTCTTGCTGTGTGGTGGACTATTTGTGTAATGAAATGAATACCCACTCAAACGGATTCGAGACTTGTGTATGCCTGGTACGTAACACTTCTCCTCCCCTTTTAGCCGCGACACCGGAGTACGCGTACAAATGTGGCCCGATGACGACGGTAGTATTCGTCGACCAGGTGGTCAATGTTGTAGAGGTTGTCACAGCTTTCCTTGCTGTTTTTTGCAGCGTTGTAGCCACTTGAAAAGATATTCTGTTGTTTTTCCATGTCTTCCATGACCGAGGATGTTCTTCATAACGTACACTGATACTCTATGTCCTCGTCCACTTGTACATGAGGGGGAGGTACATCCACACCTGAGAGGTTCTATTTGGCGTGCCGGTGATTCTTGAGTCTGTTGACATGGAACATCGGGTGAGCGTACATAGTGTCGGGGAGTTTGAGTAATGCAACCACGGAGACTTGTATGCGCTCGATCTCAAAGGTTCCCAGCCATCAAGGTTTCAGCTTCAAACAGTCGGCTGTATAGAGTTTGATGTTTGCCAAACTCAGGACCTTGTCGCCACCGGTGAACACATCGTCGCTTTAATGTCGGTCAGCTGCTCGCTCCATCGCCGCTTGTGCTTTCACAAGTGTCTGCCGTGATTCATCCGAGATGATGGATAAGTCATAGTGTCGGATGTCAACCGCGGGAATGTTTCGATAGGTGTAAAGTCTGGCTTCAGTGGGAGGAAGTTTGCCTTACACCACTTCGAATGGAGTTCTACCTGTTGCGGTGAGTATTGCACAGTTGTATTCATTTCCAACGGTCACGAGTTTGCTGCCCATCCATCTCGTGTGGTTCCCATAATGTTCAAAGAGGTTGTTCAAGCATCTCATTGGTCTACTCGGTCTGGCCATCGATTTGTTGGTGGAATGTCATTGAAAGCTGGATCCCACTGCCCGACTGAATCATCAACTTGTGCCAAAAAGGATGGTGAATTGACCGTCTGTGTCACTCATGATGGTTCTCGGCATGCCCTATAGCCGTGAAATGTTGTTTCAAAACAACTGTGTTGTTCCTTTGGTGGATTTGGTGATTGTTGTCAGATTAAAGTGAGAAAGCATGGAAAACCTATCAACAACCAGGAGGGTTGCGTCATATTCCTCGGGTGTGACCAGTAAACCAATGACAAAGTCCATGGAGATTTCGGCCCACGGTTCCGTCAGAATAGGGAGTGGATGCACGAGTCCACGTGGCAGCGTGTGACAATATTTGTGTCCCTAACACATGCCACAGGTTTTGCAGATTCTTGCCATGTCCGTTTGTATCTTGTCCCACAAGTAGTGCTTTGCTAGCTTCTTCATCATCTTTTCGTCTCCGAAATGTCCACCTCGACCGGTGTCCTGGCACTCTTTGAGTCGCATGAAGTGAAGTTTGTTGTTTGGGGAACGACCACCTGGTGAGTGAATCATCGGTGCCAATAGGGTGTGCCATACCATAAACTTACCTTGTATCCGCCATGCTATTCACAGCCACGTCTGAACAATTTCTTGAGATATGGATATCATTGGAGTTGAAATGTCGATACCTCAGCCATCAAGACTGGTCGGCCACGGACTGCGTCTGGGGGGTTGGTTTTGCCCGGCATGTACTCGATATGGTAGTCAAATATGGATTCAAGGAACTCCATGCATCAAGTTTGACGTCCATTGAGGTTCGACTAGGTCTTCATACATTTCAGCATGTGGTGGTCGGTACGTACGACACATCGGCGGCATTCAAGATAGCACTGCCTGTCACAAAATGGCCCCCGGGATGGAGGAAGTTCCAACGTGCCCCAACGGGTCTGCTTGGTGTTCATGGCTATGTTTTGCGCGGGCTCTAAGTCTAAGCGTGAGCTTTCTGGTCGCCTCACGCTATGTTTCTGGCAGTTGAAGACAAATGTGAGACAAACATTTTTGCAAAGGGAATAACGCAATTTTGCATTTGGTTTTTTAACATGGACATGATGTGAACATTTGTAGGGCTAGTCATGAGCTCTCCAACTCACCAAACCATGCACAATTCAGATCACTGTTGCTCCCGTTATGTCAGCCAAAGCGCAGCACCCCAAACCAGCCGCTGAGTCGGCGGTGCGCACCACGTCGCCCGTCGAGGCACCTTCACACATCAAGGACCCATCAAAATGCCATTCCGGAGGCGCAGATGTCCCTAAGCGTAGTGGTGGCACCCCTCGTACCTTTGGGTCTGTTTTGATGAGTTTCTCATCAAGTTTGGTGATGGGGATTGATGTGGGTCGAAACATGTTCGCAGAGCATCCAGTCCAAGTTTTGACAGGGTCCCTGAGTAACAAATTGTACTACTCAGTTGCGAACTCCGAGCCAGGATTTTGGCTAAGTCCCTCAGTAACAAAACTGTACTACTAAATCCGGCGGGTCATCCACCGGACACCTCGGCAGTCCTTCGTTAGCAAAATTCCTAGATGGTATTTTGTTAGTCATTCGGGTGGATTATCCAGCCCCGGTCCACCCGCGGTCGACTCCCAGAGCCGCCGCGCACACCCCAACTTTGGAAGCCCATATCTATCTCCTTACTTGTCCGATTCCAATGAAACAACTTCCACTGGATTCAAGGACTCGACAACTTTCAGGTCCTGTCCTCCATGTTAGGATCCAAGTAATGTTTGAGTCGCCAGATCCATTGACGAGGAATTTCATCTATCTGGCGGCTTGTCGGTGCCTCCCAGCGCTGCACCCGGGCATGAAGAGAGGTAAATCTTCAACATTCTCCCCCTTGCACCTGCCATGCCCGCTGCTCCTGCTTGCTCTTACTCATCTTCCACTGCGCCCTGCAGCCCATCATAGCTAGTCATCTCAAGCCTAACCACGCTCAATGCGTGCCGGTCCACGAGTTGCGCTTTGGTCAAGCTATCTGCAAGCATGTTATGCGTGCTGCAATGCTGTAGCACCACCTGCCTCTTTTCAACCATGTCCCATGCGTAATGGTAATGCACGTCAATGTGCTTAGTCCTCCTGTGTTGCGTTGGATTGTTGGTCAGCGAGATGGAGCCGGTATTGTCCTCTTGCACCACCGTAGGCTCCTGCTGCGGCACGCCCATCCCCCCCAACAATCTGCAAAGCCACACCGCCTCCTTGACCGCCTTAGCCAGCGCGATGTACTCTGCTTCCACTGTAGAGGTGGCGACGCAGTCGTGCTTCCTACTGCACCACAAGACCACTACACCAGCGAGGAGGAACACGTAGCTGGATGTGGGTGGACTTCCCCTTGTCCACATCGCCAGCGTAGTCTGCATCCGTGTAGCGGACCAGACGCACGGGGTCCACCTGCCCCTTGCCGTCGAACCTCAAGCGCGCATGCCGCATCGCCTGCAGGTAGCAGAGGATGCCCTTGACATCCTGCCAGTGTAGTGGCCCTGGACCGGCCACGTACATGCGCACTTGGCCCACCGTATAGGCGAGGTCCGGTCGAGTTGCCACCATGGCATACATGAAGCTTCCACCCGCCGATTGGTAGGACACCCTTGCCATATCCTCCTGCTCTTCTTTTGCCTAGGGCGCCATTCCCGCACTCATTTCACAGGTCGTGGAGATTGGACTACCAATTGGTTTGTATTCCTCCATGCCGAACTGCTTCAGCACCTCGGCCGCGTATTTGGCCTGTCCCAGCTCAAGCGTGCACGCCATCCGGTTCCGATGATGCTCACCCAGAATTAGTACTCCGGCTCCCCAATGTCTGACATCTGGAATCTGCTGCTCAGCTGCTCTTTCAGCCGTTGTAGGCTTGGCAGATTCATTGAGCACACAATCAGGTCGTCCACGTAGAGTGCAACAATCTCATGGAGTTGTTTGTCGTATCGCACGTACACGCTGTGATCCGCCTCACAGCGCTTGAAGCCGAGTTTTTCCATGAAGCTGTCTATTTGTTGGTACCAGCATGTGGGTGCTTGTTTTAGCCCGTAAAAGGACTTTCGTAACTTACATACCTTGCCCTCCGGTGCCTCCACCCCCTGTGGCACTTCCATATAGATGTCTTTGTCTATGATGCCATTGAGGAAAGCCATCTTTACGTCCATTTGGTAGAGCTCCATGTCCTTCACGACCGCCACCACAAGGATCGCCAGGATACTTGTGAACTTGGCAACAGGATCAAACGTCTTGTCGTATTGCTCCCCTTTATGCTATGTGTAACCCTTTGCCACCGGCCGCGCCTTGTACTTGTCAACCATACCTTCCTTTTTGAACTTGGTTTTGAAGACACGCTTTGAGCCGATAACCTTGACACCTTTTGACCTGTCAACCAGCTCCCACACATCATTTTTTGTGATGGACGCCAGCTCTGATTTGATTCTTCCATCCCATAGATCCCCTTCGAGCCGTGCCAGCACTTCTTGCACAGTAGTCGGCTCCGTTGATGCAGCCAGCATGGATCGCGTCATGTCGATCCATCGACCGGTGCTTGCGTCTAAGTGCTTCCCCACTTTTTGCTGCCTTCCGCTGCGGCGCGGAAGTTTTGGTGGAGCATCGTTGCTTTGCTGCAATCCCTCTGACTCAGCACGCTCCGGTGAATCATTGACCTGACGGCTCCCAAATGATCTCTCTTGTTCTGGCAAATCATCGCCCGAATGACCGACGCGTCTGGTGGATCTTCCGCCGACGCTTGATGCAAAATCTGCCGGGAGTATGCGCCTTGGCACCCTAGGTACCTCATCTGCCGGATCCTTCCGGTGGATCCCCTCATCAGCTTGATCGTCATCGGAGTCCTCCGCGTCCGCTACCACTGCTGGTGCACCTTCACGCTCTGATGCCGCATCCTCAACTTTGGCGTCCGCCGGCTCCTTCTCGTAGTGAAGCGGTTGGAACCACTCCCTCGTCTTTAGAGAGTCCACCACGTCCGCATCGTTACTACTGATGTAGCTTTGCTGCTTATCAAACTCGACATCTCGGCTGCAGATTACCTCCTCCGTTTGCATGTCGAAGAGCCGGTACGCCTTATGCGCGCTCTCATAGCCAAGGAAGAGATACGAATTTGCCTACGGCTCTAGCTTGCTGTCATATTTCTGTGCAGCGTGCACCACCGCATACGCCTTGCACGCGAATACTTTCAAGTGTGCCAGACTTGGCTTGCGCCCGCTCCAAACCTCCTGTAGCGTCTTCTAGCCGCTCCTCCCCTTCAACACCACCGTAGGAGTGAGGTTGATGGTGTAGCTTGCCATACGCACAGCTTCTGCCAAGAAGCTTCGCGGCAATATCGCATCCACCAACATGGTCCGTACCATGTTGAGTAGCGTCTGGTTTGCCCGCTTTGCCACGCCATTTGACTAAGGCAGATACGGCATAGTTTGTTTCCATTTTATGCCCTGCTGCTTCATCCACCCGCTACAGCCCACGTGCTCTCCGCCATTGTCACTGCATAGCACCCCGACCTATTGGTCAGTCTGCCTCTCCACTGCGGGGACATACTCCTTCAGCCGGTCTAGGATCTTGCCTTTTTGTTTCATGAAGTACACGAAGAGCTTTCTGCTGTAGTCATCAATGAAGGAGACGAAGTAACGCTCGTCGCTCTTTGACGCCGTCTTGAATGGTCCGCACATGTCAATGTGCACAACCTCCAGCAGGTTTGAGGTGCGATTCACGTTCTCCTTGAACGGTTTGCGTCGCACCTTGCCCAAAATGCAAGGCTCACATATCTTGTGCTTTAGTGCATCTTTTGCATCTTGCACACCGTCGATGACGAGGCCGTGTACCAGCTCGCACTTTTCTATCTCCTTCACAACTGCGAGTGAGGAATGCCCCAGTCATCGGTGCCTGAGCTCGAGATTAGCTCCCCCTCCTTTGGCCATGTTCATGGTGTGTTCCTGCAAGTCTGCTAAATTTGTCGCCGCGGGGATCACCTTGGTCTCCACAATGTAGGGGCCTCCTTTGCGCTTAGCCACCAGCATGGGCTCACTGCCACCGCCCTTCCGAGCACCTTGTACCCCTTGTCAATCAGGCGGCTGGCGCTTAGAATGTCAGCCTGGCCCGGTACGTGTTGCACATCCTTGATGACATGGTGTACCCGCTTCCCACCAACCACCACCTCCACGTCCACGTCTCCTTGGCCAGCCGCCGGCTCAACCTTGTCATTCGCGACCACCATGGATTTGCTGGACTTGGTGTAATTGATGAACCTGACCTTCTCGACTTGGGTATGCTCCTCCGCTCCAGAGTCAAAGCATCATCCTCCCAAGACTGTAATGAGAATGCTCCAACTGTCAAGAAGGGCCATGAGGAGGGCCATTACCTTCAGCTGCGTGTCGATCTTCCACTACACATCATTGCACTTTGAGGCAAGCGGCTCGATCTGCTGCTAAGGCTGCACACCAAATCCTAGGATCCGGGGATCTTATCCAGGAATCCGGATCCGGATCCGGATCCGGGGATCCGGATCCTTGATCAAGATTTGATCCGGGATTCGGGGATCTTTTAACCACATAAAAAAGAGGGGAAAACGGGGTTAGGAGTAAAAAATCTAAGGCATTATCCTTGCTCAGCCTATAGGATCCGGAAAAGATTCGGGGATCCATAGGATCCGGGGATATTTTCTTGGATCCGAGGATCCAAATCCATCATAGGATCCGGAATCTGGGATCAAGATCCAACTTGAGATCCGGGAATCTTACCCGGTGTGCACGCTTATCTGCTGCATGGCGATGATGACATCATCTCCCTCCTCGAGCCTTACTGTCAGGAGTTGCTTCACTGCAAAGATTGTTTTTGCCAGCAGCTTGGATTGATGGATGGCACAGAGTTTTGGCCAAGCTTTGACTGCCATCTTGCAGCCCTGAGAGTAGTCCTACTGCGACTCAACCATCCCAAAAACCAGTAGCATGAGCACCTTTGTGTCCTTTCCAAAGGCCTCCTTCTGTGTTTCCGTCGCCGTCGCTTTCGTCGAGGACTTTCGTTCCCTTCATGGCCTCCAGCATTCCCTTATGCACGAGGTGCAGCTCAAAGTGCCTCCTCCATAGCCCATAGCCAGGGCCACCTGCATACTTCTGGATGGGCTGCGTCTCCTTCTGCGCCATTTGGGCAGTTCTCAACTCCGGGACCTCAGAGGTCAATGGCGATGTCGTCCCCGAGGACGATCCCGTCCGCCGCGGAAGTCGTGAGCAATTCTAGACCAGTCAAGGTCGTGAGCCCATAACCCTTTGTCAAAAAATGGCCAGCGGGATGGAGGCAGTTCCAACGTGCCCCGACGTGTCTGTTTTGTGTTAACGGCTATGTTTTGTGTGGGTTCTGAATGTAAGCATGAGCTTTTAGTTTGCCTCACGCTATGTTTCTGGCAGTTGAAGACAAATGTGAGACAAACACTTTTGCGAAGGGAATAACGCAATTTTGCATTTGGTTTTTGAACATGGACATGACGTGAACATTTGTAGGGCTAGTCATAAGCTCTCCAATGCACCAAACCGTGCAGGATTCAGATCACTGTTACTCCCGCTATGTCAGCCAAAGCGCAGCACCCCAAACCAGCCGCTGAGTCGGCGGTGCGAACCACGTCGCCCGCCGAGGCACCTTCACACATCAAGGACCCATCAAAACGCCATTCCGGAAGCACAGATGTCCCTAAGCGTAGTGGTGGTACCCCTTGCACCTTTGGGTCTGTTTTGATGAGTTACTCATTGAGTTTGGTGATGGGGATTGATGTGGGTCGAAACTTGTTCGCGGATCTCTTGTTGGAATTTTGACCAAGTCCTTGAGTAACAAACTATACTACTGAGTTTTGGACTCCGAGCCAAGATTTTGGCTGTCCCTCAATAACAAAACTGCACTCCTAATCCGGCGCATCATCCACCGGAGGCCTCGGCAGTCCTTCCAAAGCAAAATCCCCAGATGGCATTTTGTTAGTCGTTCGGGTAGATTATCCACGTCCAGTCAACCTGCGGCCTACTCCCAGAGCCACCGCGCACACCCCAACTTTGGCAACCCATATCTCTCTCGTTACTTGTCCGATTCCAATGAAACAACATCCATCGGATTCAATCCTCCATTTTAGGATCTGAGCAATCCTTGAGTTGCCAGATCTGTTGACAAGGAGTTTCCTCTCTTTGGCGGCTCGTCGGCGCCTCCCAGCGCTGCATTTAGGCATGCAGAGGGGCAAATCTTCAACACCGCCATGTCTTAAATGTGAATACAACCGCTAGCATCTCCTTCTTGTCTGCGTCAAAGTTGAGTTTTGGTCCATGCAATGTTTGGGATGTACATGCATTGTTCTCTCTTGCCGTGATCTTGCAGGAGAACTGCGCTCGTGGCTTTATGAGAGGCATCCGTAGCTTTGACGTAGTCAACTGTTGCATCGGCTGATTGTAGGGCTAGCGCCAGGGTGAGAGCATTCAGCAAAGTGGTGAACGCTTGTTGTTCACTGTCTCCCCACCGGCACACATTTTCTTTTTGAGTGAGATCAAAGAGAGGCATTGACACTTGGGCGTAATCCCATACAAAATGCGGATCGTAATTGCAAACGCTGAGAAAAACGTGGACGTCTTACACGTTGGTCGGTGTCGGCCAATCAATGGCTGCTACCACTTTTTTGGATCCATGGTGATCCGTCCACCATTGATAACGTGGCCCAAAAACTCAATCAGATGTCGATTGAAGTCACACTTTGATGTTTTTTTAAACATTTCTTTGTAAAACTTTGAGAACTTTATTGAAGTGTCCATCGTGCTCCTCCGGGCCGTACACTAGGATGTTGTTGAGGCATACCATGGCAAAGTCATCCAGGTATACCAAAATGTTATCCATTGCCGCCAGAAGTGCCGCCGAGGTATTTGTGACTCAAAATGCCTGTAGCATGTTTGGAACGCCGTTTTCTCAATGTTGGCATCTATTAAGCCTCCAATTTTGCTGCGTCCTTAAGTTTCTCCTCCCATGCCCTACTCTGCTCTATCCGCGGACTACGCACTCTAACAACTGACTACTTGGACTTGTTCAGCAATAGCTCTACAACACTAATCTTTGGACGACAAGCAGTACCGTGGGCCACAGGTCTGGACCTATGCGTAAGACCACAGTTCAACTACTAATCTGCAATCCTAACGTAGGACAGTAAGACAGTTCCGCGGACCACAGGTCTGGACCCTTGCGTAAGAACATCACAGGTGAGTGACACTCCGCAGTCCACTTCTTGCCACATGAGAGCCCGCCACCTCGTGGCTTCCAGCCCCTCCCCGCGAAACCTTGTTCCGCGGCAATGTGCAAGCAAGGACACCGCCAGCAGTTCACTTTACCTTGCTCTTGGATCTTCACGCAGTCATTCCTATAGACCCCAAGCTTGTTCCACAATAGATCTACTAGCTTTAGGTATCTAACCGCTACGCAGACTACACTTCGCCGTCCACGTCCTGCCGCACGTGGGCCCACCACCTTGTGGCTTCCAGCTCCTCTCCGTGAAACCTCGTTCCGCGGCCGTGTGCAAGTAAGGGCACTGCCGGAAGTTCACCTCACCCCCAGCTTCGTTCTTCACGCACTCAGTCCCAAGACCGTGGGTAGAACACCAAGAGAAATGGAAGCCAACGGAGCGAGACAATGAGAGCATGGATGGGATTAGGTAAATGTCTTTGACAATCGGAGGCAGAATACTTAAAATGCTGAGTACTAATTCAGGAAAGCGATCATGATTTTCAACCACTTGTGCTACTACTTCCTAGGCCTTATCTCCTTGGGACTCCGCATGGCGTGTCTACAGGCGGTCGGTCTCATCCCTCTCATGTCAGCCTCTTTCCTCCTACTTGGACTCCTCGCAGTGCGTATACACTCCGCAGGTCTCATCCTCGCGCACACAGGGAACATCATTCTTCTATTCCTATTGAGTCTTCTCCGCGGCTCACACGCGCGGTCCTCGTGTTCTTCCTTTAATCTTTGTCTTCCGCGCTGCATATTAAGGTGTTCCTCAGAGATTGATGCACTGACATTTTGTGTTGATTGGTTGTTTTTCCCTTGATTGCTCCATCCGTCCACTACCCTGCCTTCTGCGCTTGTTTGGCTCCGCATCTGTGCTTTCTCCTGCGACTTGCCCCTTGTTCCTTCCCCACCGTGGATCTTCCTGCCACTTCTTCCTGCCTTTTTCCAGCTTTTGCCACAAGCGCTTGACATAGCCGTAGGACACCTGTCGCAGATGACAATGTCAACGTGCGCCGGCTTCCTGCCAGATGGCCCTCTTCCACTTCTGCTGCATTCCGTGCTACTCCACGCTTGAGCGCACTCACCGTGGGAGCCAGCGTGCCTTGCCCGGTTTCCAGCCTGCCAAGGTCCTTCTTCCGCAGATTGGTTCCCCCGCGGGCTAGCGGCAGAATTTGCCTGACACTAATGCCCCCAACCCCCCTTTTTACAAGACTCTATCCCAAAGTCCTTTCAGCATGTCAGGCGCTTGAACGTTTCGCGGGGTCTGGGGCAGTCCTGCTCTTGACAAGGTTGGCAATCTTCTCCACATCTTCACCCTCCCGCTGGTAGTTTTCCGCAATTCCGTCGTGGACAAAGAATCTGCATCCGTCACACCGCACATCTATTATAGGCGCGTTTACCAGTTTCTTACATGAGGAGCAATGTGGTGCTCGCTCATACTTCTTGCAGCTTGAGCACTCGTAGATTCTCTTGCCTTCCTCGCTCTGCCCCACCTCCTCAGTGCATGATTCATGAGCGAGACGTCCGCACTTCTCACATCGGTAGACAGTCCCGTTGAGCCGACCCATGGAGTTATCTCTGCTATAGGAGCGTTGTTGGTTAGGGTACTTCCACTTGCCCTTCCCCACCTTGTTCCGACAGCTACTACTGGTCAAAATCCCCTCCTTTCCCCGTTTCCCACATTGCAGGTGGCACATTATCTTGCACATTCCGCATGCCTTGCTAAACCCATCCAGATCCTCCTCGCATCCCCCGTAGGCTCGTGCCAAGGTCTTGTCATCATATGCGAGTGCAGCCCCTCCCTCCATGATTGCTTTGCCCACATATCCGTGGCAGTGTCCTGTCGAGGGTGACTTGCCCGTGACCAAGCAAGCCTGGTGGGTCAACTTTCCGCAGTTGTAGCGTCCAAACTCGTGTATAGCCTTGACACAAGTAGGGCACATCACGGCGGGCACCACCTCCGCTGATGGATCCTGGTCCTCGCCCTCCGAGTCCACCTCTTCTCCCTCCTCAGTCACCCGGGGCGTGTTTTGGACTCCGCGCTGCTTCTCAATATCTCTGCTGCATTTCCTGCATAAACGTGGGTCCGCTCTTTCCTCTCTTACCATCCCACAGCTGCTTCAAACATTTCTCACACGTTTTGCGGCGGTAGCCTTTGCAGTCTCCCACTTTCCAGCCCCAGTTTTGCCTCATTGGACACAGGTATTGGCCTCCTTCTCCTTCCAAGCCTGGTCCACGTCATTCATCTGACCTTCTTTGTGCCACCATTTCATGGTGGCCGCGGAGACTGTGCGGGATCCCTGTCACGTTTCCTCCGCCTCATTCTCCTCCTCATCCTCCTCTTCTTTGTCCGGGTCTCATCGTCTGCGCGCCTATCCACCTCCTGAGTCCAGGCCGCCCTTCCCTTCCATCCTTTTCTCTGCTTCATCCTCCGTGGCCTTGCTTATGCACTTCAAGCAAGTGCGATTCTGTCCGATGCAGCTCTGTGCCATCCCCTGATGTGCCAGGTGGCCGTAGAAGCGGAACACGACTTTCAACAGTGGCTTGGCAGGCAGGTTTTCCCTGCACCACATGCAAGGGCCTGTGTAGGTGGCCAACTGTCGGGGGCTCATGGGCACACCCTGCCGCGACATGGCGACGGGTGCCCTTGGGGTCTCTTCTCCATTGTCCGCCTGCTGTTGCTCTTGTTGTTCTGGCTGCTCGTGCCTCTCCTGCCAAGGACACCTACGTTCTCCAAATTTGTAGGATATCTAGGATCTAGAAAACGGGTCCCCACATTGGAGGCTGCCAACCGCTCTTGGTATTGTAACCAAGATAACATATCACCCTCAAACAAGGGATCCACACTTCAGGTTTGCTTGGTTTGCAACCTCACAATGTCCCCATGTTGGTTTTTAGTGTCTACCTTTGGTTTGGCACTCTGAGAGGAGTCTTGAACGCAAGACCTGCTAATTGATGTATGCAAGGTACAGGCTTTCATACTTGCAGAGCTTTTGACAAAGCTTCTGCTTGTAATGGCTCCACTGGAGCCAACCTCAACCTACAGTCCTACTTGGCGCGTCCTGAGAACGCCAAGTGTCATCCTCAAGGAAGGCTCTAGTAAGCTTCCTAGAAGCTTCTTGCCCAAGTTTTGGCCACAAAGAATATTGTAGCCGTCGCAGGGATTGAACCCGCGACCTCTCGTTTGAGACTTTGGTGCTTATTTAACCAAGCCAAAAAAGGTATGGTTCCTACGATGAGCCACATGGGACATACCCATTATGGGCAGTGCATTCCTAACCAATCGCAGAACACACCAAGGGGACAAACTCCATAGAGCAGTGCATGCCTTGTCTATATGTGTAGCTAGCCAGTTAGGCTGTGGACAAGGTTCATACTATTTGAACAAATCTCTCCCTTGCACCTTTGTCTATCTGTCACTTACTAGGCTCCATCACTGCCCTGGGGCTCACCCTTCCTCTGCCGCACTCCTCATGCCAAATTCACGAATGCCTACATAGTGCAAGTTGCTCTCCAGCAGCCTGGTCATGTAGTCAGCAAGCATGCTCTTCGTTTCGCAATGCTGCGAGTCCACTACGTTCTTCATGACGAGATCACGTGGGTAGTGGTAACGTATGTCCATGTGTTTTGTCTGCCGGAAGATGATCTCGTCTTCAGCCATCGAGATGGCGCTCATGTTGTCCATGTGTACGACCGTGACGTCCTTCCATGGCCCTATCCATTCGCCAAGCAGGCTGTGCAACCACCGAGTCTCCTTAAACAACTCAGACAAAGCACCATCCTCTGCCTAAGCCATGGACACAGAAACACAATCATGCTTCCTGCTGGCCCATGAGATGGCAGCGCCATCCAAGATGCACACGTATCCAGAGGTGGATTTCATGTCGTCAAGCTTTCCCCCCCCAGTCAGCATCGGTGTGGCACCTCGAGCAGAAGGATTCCGTTCCTTCTTGGCCTCCAAGGACGAGGCCTATGTGACATGTCTTTTGCAGGTAGCGCAAGATGCGCTTGACTGCCTGCCAATGTTGTGGCCCAGGATTGGCCACAAATCTACTCACTTGTCCCACAACATAGTAGATGTCCTGACGAGTCCCTACCATGGCGTACATGATGCTACCCATGGTGGACTGGTAGGGGATGTATTGCATCTCCCTTTGTTCTGCATTGTCGATTGGCACTATGGAGGCCTTACGCTTTGTATCGGTCGTCATAGTGGTGCTGACAGGTTTGCAGTCTTCCACGTGGCAGCGCTTTAGTACCTCACCGATGTATTTGGTTTGGTTGAGTTCGGTGGTGGCTGCTACTCGGTTGTGGTGAATGGCAATCCCAAGGTAGTACTCGAGAGAACCCGTGTCATTCATTTTGAACGTTGTGTTAAGTTCAGACTTCAGCTCATCTAGCAGCTCAACCGAAGACAAGCACATGCTCAGATCATCGACGTACAACGCAACCAGCATCAACCCTCTCTCATTATCGCGTACGTACATGCTCGGGTCATTATGGCAATGCGCAAAGGAGAGACCGGTCATCAAACCGTCCACCTCTTTGTACCACATCCTTGGGGCTTGTTTCAGCCCGTAGAGCGCTTTTGCCAACTTGCACACCTTGCCCTTGGGAGCTTTGACTCCTTCGGGCACCCATATCAATACATCCTTGTCAAGCTTCCCATAAAGGAAAGCTATCTTGACATCCATCAGGTGTATCTCCAGATTCTTTGCAGATGCAATGCCAAGGAGAGAGCGGATGGAGGCAAAGGTCACAACGAGTGCGAATGTCTCATCGTACTCAGAGCCCAGGCATTGAGAGAACCCCTTAGCCACTACCCTTGCCTTGAACTTGTCAATGCTGCCGTCTTGTTTCTTCTTCACATGGAGGACCTACTTGGATCCCACAATGTGGACCTTGTCGGATCCATCCACAAACACCCACCTACCGTTCTCGGTAATGGACGCAAGCTTGCTGTCCACTGCCTCCTTCCACTTGGCCGCATCTGGGCCATTCATCGCCTTGGATGGCTCTCCCTGAGCCATGCACGACCAGCTAAGGCCGGTCAAATAATCCTCATACCGCAAAGGTGCTTTCTTTGGTTGCAAACTCCGTCGAGGTGCTGGTGCGTCTTCTTGCTTTGGTGTTGGTACTGCCACAAGTGGTGGTTTGTCATCATCATTGTCGTCAGAATAGTCGTCAGACTCCAAGTCAGACTCCAAGGAACCGGACGCCTCGGTGTCCGCGTCAATGTCAGATGCTACGTCATCCTCGGCAGCTACTCTCCCATTCCCACCAAGTGCTGGCAAAGCAAGCCAGTTATCGGGTGCTTGGTCTCTATACTCAAGCAGCACTATCCACTCTCCCGCTTTGGGAGTGAGACTCGGGTCCAGCAAGGGTGAGTTTGTCAAACACGATGTCGGAGTTCCTCAGGAGCTTGCCGGCTCCCTGTTCCCAAAGCCAACAGGCTTTGTGTGATGTGTCGTACCCAACCATGACGTACTTCCTGGGGCGTGCGTCCAGCTTGCCTCCACCTTCTCCCGACTGGATCTTCACCCATGCAGTTGACCCAATCACCTTGAGATGAGATGCGTTGGGTTTCTTTCCTAACCATGCTTCCTGTGGGGTCCTCAGCTGTTTGTTCTACTTCTTTCTACACTTCCGCAAGGCAGTCGCTCGTCTGAGGTTCAAGAGGTAGCAAGCGGTTGTTGCTGCTTCAGCCCAAAAGCGAGGTGGGAGCTTGGCGTTGAAGGGCATGATTCGCAGCATGCCGAGCAGGGTCTGGTTCATCCTCTTGGCAACGCCGTTGCTTTGGGGGTTGTAAGAGGTGATTTGCTCGTGGCCGATGCCATGATGCTTGAGCCAAGGCTTGCATGCCTCGTACTCACCCTCATTGTTACTTCTGAGTGTCTTCACTTTTTTGGACGTTTGCCGATCCACCATGGAGACAAACTCGAGGAGCTTCTCCTTGACCTCTCCCTTTGTTTTGAGGAAGTAGATTCAAACTTGCGGCTGGGGTCATCAATGAAGGTCAAGAAGTAATTGCTTCCTCCATTAGACAGTGTGCGGAAGGGTCCACACACATCACTGTCTATCTTCTCCAAGACATACTCCACTTGTTGACCTCCTCTCCCAAATGGCATCTTCTTTGCCTTCGCTTGGAGGCATGGTTCACACAATGTACATCCTTTGCCATGCTTCACGGTGTACCCTTCTATTCCATGGACTACCTCTTGCTCCTGCATCTTCTATATCTTGCTGTTGGCCACGTGGCCAAGTCGCCGATGCCACAGCTTAGCATCAGTGTCCTTGGTTGATGTGGCAGCCACGACGGTTGTCGGTGGTGCATCCTTTGGCTCCGATGCCACTGTCTCGGTGGCACATGGGAGTCCCTCATCCAACACATTGGTGACTTTAGTTTGAAGCACGTAGAGGCCGTCGACTCTTGGAACTTGAAGCATGAGATGGTCGTTGGTGTACAATATCTGGATGTCCTCAATTTTTGGGGCCAGCGCTTCCTTGTTGGTGAACACCACGGTCATGTTGTTGTTGTTGATTTGTGAGACGGACAACAAGTTGGCTGTGAAGGAGGGCATGTACACCACCGTTTGAAGGTTGACCGCCTTCTCCACACCGTTCATGTAGAACGTGATCACCTTGTCCCCTTTGCCCGTGGCTTGGACGACGCCGCCGTTTGCACACTTGATGTGCATGACAGATTTGGCCATGCTGACAAATCCACCCTTCTCTTTCGATGAGTGGTGGTTGGTGCCCAAGTCAAGGGCAAATGCCCCGGGCCTAAGGATCGCTGTGCCCTTCATGGGCAGCCCCCTAGCTATCATGTTGGTGAGCTCCTTCTTCTCTTTTCCACATTTGTTCTCGCCTTCTTTCTTGGGACCACGGCAGTCCCTTGCCCATTGCCTAGCCTTGCCACAGCTGTGTCTGTGGCCGGGCTTCTTGGAACTCTTCCCGCCATCATTGCTTTTCCCTCCACCGCCACCGCTTCTACTGTTGCCTTGACTAGAGCAAGAGCTTGCACTTTGTCCACCGAAGTGAGAGGCATAGGCTGAGATGTTTGCCTCACTGTCACTGCGTTGCATGGACTCATTGTGGATGTGTTCGGCAACAGCCTTGGACGTCAGATGTGCTTCCTTCCAACCGCCAAATACGGTGATCAAGGACCCCTAGCTTTCCGTCAGCACCATTAGAAGGATCATGGTAGGCATGTTGGAGTCGAGATTCCATTCCATTTGCTGGACCTCTTGTAGCACGTTGTCGAATGACTGCAAAAACGTGGGTATTGATTCTCCTTTGCTCACCCTCATCAACATCAACCTTTGGAAGATGAAGAGTCGATTTGCTAGGGCCTTTGATTGATGCACACATGACAGCTTTGTGTAGGCCTTGGCAGCCAACGTGCCTCCTGTGATGTGGGAGTGTTGAGTCTCGTTGATGGACATCACAAGAATGGCGAGCGCCATGTTGTCCTTCATCGTCCATGCTGCAAGGTCAGTCGCGTATGTTGTCACTGTCGCATCGGCCGGAGCTGTCTTGGTTCCTTTTAGGATGTCGAGGTAGCCACGGACGTTCATGACAATCTCAAACTGCCATTTCCACAAGGGAAAACCTGTCCCCATGAATTTGGACATACCCACCTCAAGGCGGACTTGAGTCCAATCCGCCATTTCATGCGGTTGCTCGTCTTCTCTGCTTTGCTGTTACTCTGCTTTTTTGAGATCGATGAGGCTGATGAGGCTACTGATTAGGACCGTTGTCAAAAGGTGTAGTTGGTTTTGTTGCATACCCCTCTCGACGATGATTGCCTAAGGCGATGGTGCCGTCGTGAGAGAACGGACTCGGGGTCGTACCACATTCTAAATAGGGGTAGAGCATAATCATGTCTGGGCTCGAGGGTCTTGTCCAACATGGAAAGAGCTGTTCCTCGTCCCCTAGTCTGCAACATGTGTGCACCCTATGTGAAGAAGCCGATGGAGCCAATAAGGAAAATTGGAGCCGTCCGATCTTTGTATACCTATTGTACCTGTGCGCCCTTCAAGACCACATGCTAGTTGGTCTTGGAAGCGTACCTCAGAACCATAAGTGTGGGTCCATAACCCTTTGTCAATGCACCAGATAGCAACAATCTAGAAAACAGGTCCACACATGGGAGGCCACCAACTGTTGTTGGTATTGCAACCAAGATAACATATCACCTTCAAACGAGGGATCCACACTTCAGGTTTGTTTGGTCTGGAACCTCACAAAGTCCACATGTTCGTCTTTAGTGTCTACCTTTGGTTGGACACTATCTGAGGAGTCTCAAAGGCAAGAACTATAGATGGAAGCTTGCAAGGTATAGGCTTTTATTTTTATAGAGCTTTTGCTAAAGTTTTTGCTTGTGGTGGCTCCGCTAGAGCCAACCTCAACCTATAGTCCTACTTGGCCCGTCCTTAGACCGCCAAGTGTCATCCTCAAGTCAGACTCTAGTAAGCTTCCTGAAAGCTTTGTCTGCCAGTTTTGGCCACAAAGAATATTGCGGCCCTCGCGGGGATTGAACCCGGGACCTCTCGTTTGAGACTCTGGTACCTATTCAACATAGCGAAAAAAGGCATGGTTCCTATGATGAGCCATAGGGGACATACCCATTATGGGCAGTGCATTCCCAACCCATCTCATACCAGACCGAGGGGACATACTCCATAGAGCAGTGCATGCCTTGTGTGTATGTGTAGATAGCCAGCTAGGCAGTGGACAGGGTGCATACTATTTCAACACGTTCCTCCACTTGCCTCTACCGTTCCGCTTGCACCTCCCCCGCAGAGACTTTTGGCACTTCTGAGCCCTCCTCTGGTTCCTCTCTCTCGGGCTCTTGGCTCCATGTCTGTTCTTGCTCTGACACCAGTGCCTTCCACTACTCCACTACTTCCTCTACTTTCCTGCCCCTCGAGCCCTTACGTTTCCTGAGCAGAGGAAGCTCTCCACCAGTTCCAAGGATGTGCGTCTGCCAGGCTCGAGGTAGGACCACAAACTCGGTGGCCGGGTAGCTGCACTTGTTGAACTCGTCCGGCCCTTCCAACCAGATGTGGCCAGTGTCCACGCTAGCCATGCGGTACACTTCTTGTACCTCTCCTGTTGTGCTTCACACGCCTGTGAAGGCGGAGGTACCCCAGGTTCCCCTCCTAGATCTGTCCGTGGTTGACACTGGTACCCCCAATTTTGTCGCATCCTTGATTTTCCCCACGCATGTCATGCTTGTCTCTATCCGCGGAGTATGCACTCTTACAACTCACTGCTTTGACTTGTTCTGTAACAGCTCTACAACACCAATCTTTAGATGACAGGCAGTTCTGTGGGCCACAGGTGTGGACCTATGCATAAGACCACAGTTCAACTACTAATGTGCAATACTAATTTAGGATAGCAAGATAGCTCCGCGGACCACAGGTCCGGACCCTTGCCTAAGAACCTCATAGGTGAATGACACTTTGCTGTCCACTTCTTGCCACACACGAGCCCGCCACCTCGTGGCTCCCAGCCCCTCCTCGCAGAACCTCGTTCCACGGCCGTGTGCAAGTAAGGGCACCACCATCCTTCACTTTACCCTGCTCTTGGCTCTTCATGCACTCAGACCTACAGACACCTGGCTTGTTCCACAACAGATCTACTAGCTTTAGGCAACAAACCGCTATGCGGACTACAGGCCTGGAATCATGCCTGAGAACCTCACCAGATGAGTGAAACTTCGCGGTCCACTTCCTGTTGCACGCGATCCCACCACCTCGTGGCTTCTAGCTCCTCTTCGTGGAACCTCGTTCCGCGGCCGTGTGCAAGTAAGGGCAGCACCGGCAGTTCACCTCACCTCGATCTTGGTTCTTTAGGCACTCAATCCTAAGACTGCGAGCAGAACACGGAGAGCAATGGAAGGCAAGGAATTGGGACAGTGAGAGCACGGATGGGAGTGGGTAAATGTCTTTGACAATTGGAGGCAGAATACATAAAATGTGTTGTACTCATTCAGGAAAGGGATCAGGATTGTTGACCACTTGTGCTACTACTGCCTAGGCCTTATCTACTTTGGACCCCGCACGGTGTGTCTACACACCGTCGGTCTCATCCCTCTCATGTTTGCCTCTTTCATCCTACTTGAATTCCTTGTGGTGCGTCTACACCCCGCGGGTCTCGTCCTCAGGCACACAGGAAACATCATTCTTCTATTCCTACTGGGTCTTCTTCTACATCCGCGGCTCATACACACAGTCCTTGTGTTCTTCCTTGAATCTTTGTCTTCCGCAGGGCGTCTGTAGGTGTTCCTCCATGATTGATGCACTGAATTGTTGTGTTGATTGGTTGTTTTGCTGTTGATTGCTCCGTCCGTCCGCTGCCGTGTCTTCTCCGCTTTATTGGCTCCGCGGCTATGCTTTCTCCTGCGACTTGCTCCTTCTTCCTTCCCCACCACGGATCTTCCTGCCACTTCTTTTGCCCTTTTCCAGCTTCTGCCACACGCGCTTGAGATAGTTGCCGGGTGGCAATCACAGATGACAATGTCAACCTGCGACGGCTTCCCGCCACATGGCCATCTTCCACTTCTATTGCATTCCGTGCTATCCCATGCTCGACCGCACTCACCGCGGGAGCCAGCATGCCTTGCGCGGTTCCCAGCCTGCCAAGGTCCTTCTTCCGCGGATTGGATCCCCCGCGGGCTAACGGCAGACGTTTGCCTGACACTGATGACCCCAAACCCCCTTTTTGAAAGATTCTATCCCATAGTCTTTTTAGCGTGTCAGGCACTTGAACTTTGCGCGAGGTTTGGGACGGTCCTGATCTTGACAAGGTCGGCAATATTTCTCCACATCGTCCCCCTCCTGCCGCTGCTTTTCCACACATCTGTCGTGGATGACTTGTCGCCTCTATTGTAAGCGCGTTCACCAGCTTCTTGCATGAGGAGCAATGGGGTGCTTGCTCATACTTCTTGCAGCTCAAGCACCGGTAGATTCTCTTGCCTTCCTCGCTCCGTCTTACCTCCTTAATGCATGATTCATGAGCGAAAAGTCCACACTGCTCACATCGGTAGACAGTCTTGCTGAGCCGACCCATGTAGTTATCTCCGCTGTAGTAGCGGTGTTGGTTGGGGTACTTCCACTTGCCCTTCCCCACATTGTTTTGGCAGCTACAATAGGTCCAAATTGCCTCCTTTCCTCATTTTCCACACTACAAGTGGCACATTGTCTTGCACATTCTGCATGCCTTGCCAAAACCATCTAGATCCTCCTCGCATCCCCCGCAAGCTGGTGCCAATGTCTTTTCATCATATGCGAGCGCGGCCCCTCCCTCCATGATTGCTTTGCCCACACATCTGTGGCAGGTTTCTGCCCAGGGTGACTTGCCCGTGACTAAGCAAGCCTGGTGGGTCAACTTTCCGCAGTTGGTGCAGCGTCCGCCCTCGTGGATAGCATTGATACAGATAGGACACGTCGCGGCGGGCAACGCCTCCGCTGACGGATCCTGGTCCTTGCCCTCCAAGTCCAGCTCTTCTCCCTCCTCAGTCACCCAGGGCGGTTTTTGGACTCCGTGCTGCTTCTCGATATCTTGGCTGCATTTCCAGCATACCCTGGGTCCGCTCCTTCCTCCCTTACCAGCCCGCGGCTGCTTCAAACATTTCTCACATGTTTTGCGGCGGCAGCCTTTGCATCCTCCCACTGTCCGGCCACAGCTGTGCCGGCATTGGGCATAGGTCTTGGCCTCCTCTTTCCGAGCCTGGTCCGTGTCCGCCGTCTGACCTTCTTTCTGCCACCATTTCATGGTGGTCGTAGAGACCGTGCGGGGCCCCTCTTGTGTTTCTTCCTTCTCCTTCTCCTCATCTTCTTCCTCCTCCCCTTTTTTATCCGGGTCCCATCGTCCTCGCGCCTGTCCACCTCCTAAGGCTGGGCCTGCTCCGCCCTCCCCTTTATCCTTTTCTCTGCTTCCTCCTCTGTGGCATTGCTTATGCACTTCTGGCAAGTGCGATTTTGTCGGATGTAGCTCTTTGCCATCCCTTGATGTGCCAGTTGGCTGCAGACGCAGCACATAACTTTTAGCACTAGCTCCGCGAGCAGATTTTCCCCGCACTACACGCAAGGGCTTGTGTCCATGGCCAATTGGCATCAGCTCATGGGCATGCCCCGTCGCGGCGGGGGGTGCCCTTGGGGTCTCTTCTCCACTGTCTGCCTGCTGGTGCTCTTGTTGTTCTTGCTGCTCTTGCCTCTCCTGCCGCGGACCCCCTGTGTTCCTCCACCCGCCTCTGCTATTCAGTGTGGACCTCCCCCGCGGAGACTTCGGGCACGTTGGAGCCCTCCTTTGGTTCCTCTGTATAGGGCTCTTGGCTCCACGCCTGTTCGTGCTCCAACACGTATGCCTCGCACTGCTCCAATACTTCCTCCGCTTTCCAGCCTCTTGAGTCCGTACGTTCCTCGAGAGCGGGAAGCTCTCTGCCTGTTTTAAGGATGTGCATGTGCTAGGCTGGATGTAGGACACGCACTCGATGGCTGGGTAGCTGCGCTTGCTGAACCTGTCCGTCCCTTCCAACAAGATGTGGGAAGCGTCCACCGCTAGCCATGCTGTACACTTCCCATGCCTGTCTTGCTTTTCATCCTGCGCCTGGGAAGGGGCGGAGGTACACCAGGTTCCCCTCCTCCATTGGTCCGTGGTTGAGCCGTCGGTTGGCAGCGTCGCATCTGCGCCAGGCCGAGTCAGAGCCCCGCAGCCGTGCTTTGGTTGTCATTGCGCTTGTCCTCATGCTGCGTTCTCGGAACCAGTCCTGTACTTCTTGGTCCTTGGCTGCTTCCCGATCAGCTTCCGAGCGTCCATCTTGTTGCTCCTCCAGATCCTATGGTAGCCCCAATGGCTTCTGTGGCATGCTCATGGCCACACGCGGAGGTTGCAAAAAGAGGAGGAGGTGTAGGGAGAAGGATGTGGCATGAGTGGGCGCTATGTTAATGAAGTGCACGGTCGTTTTCAGAGTTCCTCCAGTCATACCTCTTTGCTGTTGCCACCGCCTGCTCTAGGATGTTGTACAGTCGTTCCACTCGTCCTTGGAACTCAGGCCAATACCGCCAGAGTGTACATGCTGTGCGCTCCACTCTGTGACTTCATTACGGAATGCCCCCGCAAATTCAGTGCCGTTGTCACTGTGCACCACACTGCACCCCCCAAACCGGTAGAATATCTCCTCTTGGATGAAGCATGCGGCTCGCTCGGAGGACTTGTCAGGGAATGCACAGATCCATATGTATTTTGTGAAGTGGTCCACTGCTGCAAGCCAATACCACTCCCCTAGGCGCGGCGAGGCCGTAGCCCATGGAAGTCAATGATGATCCGTTCTAGGGGCTCACCAATGGGGGAGGGCAGGAGGAGTGGCATGTCCCATGGTGTGATCTTCTGGCTCCGCTCGCATGGGGCGCAGTGCTGCACCACCTCCTTGAAAAGTGCCATGAGGTTCGGCACATGCAGGATAAGGGACAGGCAATCCTTGAGTGCCTATTTGCCAGAGTGGTGGTGGTTGTGGTATGTTTCGATCACTGCCTACTCCAAGATGGGTAGAGGCACCAAGAAGACCCGCGGCATGATGCGCCATAGGATACCACCCTCCCATGCAAGCTACTCACAGAGGCGGGCGAGGTCATCTTTCTTTTGCCTGTCGAACTCCACTCCTAGCTCCGCTTCTAGGGCCGGGTATACCTTCTGCGCCTCCTCTTTCTGCTGCTCCTTGGTGGTGGCGCGGAGTAGGATGTGGACTGTCTTCGAGATTCGTCATTTATGTGTTTTCATTGGTCCCTTTGTTGTGCTTGCCTTCTCCGCAATGGCTTCCCCGGGCTTTGCCTTCATCCTTGGCTCCTTCGTTGGCAACCCCTTTGCTTGCCTCTTGTTCTACTCCGCCTTTATTGCTTACAGTTGCCGTCGGTTCTCCTCGTCATAGACAAGGGGTTCCTTATCCCAGCTTTCTGGTACTAGAAAGAGGCAAAGGATCCCCACCGCACGTAGCTCTCCTTCATCCCACTGGTCCCGCAGCCTTATCTCGGGTGGCACCCCGTGTCGTCTTCCCCGTCCATCATGATTTTAATCACCTCCGTGTCAGGTCGTCACCCCGTCGTGGCCTCAGAAAGCTGCAGCAAGTCTTTCCCTCTTGCGATGGGCTGCTCCACGTCATCGTTTTGTGATGACTCACTGAGCTCGGAGGTCACCACTGCCCTTGTTGCCCTCCCGGCCTTTCACGCCATGGCAGCCTCCCCGGGTCCTCTTTCACGGGGAGCCGTGGTGCTAGAGCTCCCAACGATGGGCCAAAGCTGGGTCGGGACCAAGTCAACTGGCATTGGAACATTGCGGAGTACCGCCATGAGCAGCTTTGCTGCCTGGGTGGCGTCTCACTGGGCATGCACCAGTTGTGCAGAGTCAATGCGCGGGGGGGG
>SZWC01007271.1:6808-59311 GCA_023375785.1 Penium margaritaceum | reverse complement strand
GTGGACTGAGCCAAAGCGTGTGGCACAAGCAGGAAGTAACACCTTCCCAGTCTCGGCCTTGAGCCAAGACCGCATCATGACCTTGTTCCAAAAAAACGTCACAATCGTCTCCACCTTTGAGCTAAGAACAGAACCCCACTCTGTCTTGGAAATGTCCTTCAACACAAGGTCCAAGCTGTGTGCCACACAGTTGGTAAAAAACACGCTGGGGTACTTCTCACGGAGGGTCCTGTAGGCTGCTTTGTTGGTTGATGCATTGTCAGTTATGACCATGACAACATGCTCAGCCCCAACGGTGGTTATGGCAAGGTCAATGACTGCAGCCACATGGTTTGCATCCCGGACAATGCCAGTGGCATCACGTGAAAACAAATGACAAACACCCTCAGCATTGGTAGCCATGGCGGAGTAAACTGGACGAATTTGGATATCACTCCACTCATCGACACCTAGAGTGACACCATAGATGGCCCACCCGTTACGGAGTGGTTGCTCCAACTCTCCCAGCTCCTTGTCAAGGGCAGGCAGCAGCTCTTGGACCACAGTGTCTCGTGATGGAAGCCGGAAGGAGCTGGTGCTGCGGCGAGAAATCTCGATGAGCTCCAGGACAACACGTTCACGGCACCAGCTGATGGGTGAAGCCGACTTTGCCATGACCTTCACCAGTGCTTTCTGGACCTCCTTGTTCACTGCGTTGTCCTAGTGGTCACGCATGCTGGTCTGGCGGCAGTTGTTGAGCGCAGACAAGGAGACAGACGGCCCAGATCTGAGCAGGCTTGGAGCTGCAGCAGGTCCACTGACAGCCGTGGAAACGTTTGCGGCTGCGGCTTCCGTGGTCTGCTCCCCATCACCACTCACACCAGCTGCTTCCCGTGCCTCCTTCAGCTGCCTTTCTAACACCAGGTCAGCCCACTTCACTGGCTTGTCACGTGTTCCCCAGTACTCACCCTGGCCCTTGTAAAGCTTTGGATCAAAGCCCTCGAAGCCATCAGGCGGAGGAGGGAGTGGCAGGAGACCAAGAAGGGCACGGGCGCTGGCTGGTGCAACTTTGCACTTCTTGATGTTGCCAACTGGAGCACCAAAATGGCCACGCATTCGGTCGCTGCCACCCGCGAATGTCGTCCCACAGGCGCCACACCCAAAGCCGGGGTAGCCGCCGGGCGATGGCACGGGCTTGAAGTACCTGGAGAGGGCTCTGACNGCAAGGAACGAAGTTGAGACTGCGCCAAGTGGCTCATCAGACCTCGGACTAGGGTGTGAATGACGTGCATGGAGGCGGCACCGGGTCGCCTTTGCATCGATAAGTTGAACCTGGACAATCCTCAACGGCACTTTGACATGTCCTCCACCTGTAGTTAACCTTTGAGGTGTTTTGTATCATGCCATTGGTAGCTTTATGGATCGATCCATATGGAGACCACCAATTGGAGGGAACAATATCCTTGCAAAATGCATGCTTGTAGCTGTCAGTCGCGGCCGATCTGTGCATAACGGAAAACCGCACGTGACCGAGGACTGAGCCGAATTTGAGCCCCGTCCCCAAGTTTTTTTCTTGGGTTTTTTTCACAGGACAAGTTACCCTACCACAACCTAGGCCTGGATGAAACCCAGGAAATTGGAGGGCAAAAGTCGGAGTCGACGCTAAGTCGACTTTGATCGACTTAGCGACTTCGACTTTGACCCTAAAAGTCGAAAGTCGAAGGCAACATGGAGTGTACTCCTCATCTCACGGCGGTGTCTCGGATCAGGTAAATCCACCTCCACGCGTTTGCCCCGAATTTCCTCCGCGGTGCCTCCATCGTTCTTGCTGGCATCTGGTAGACGTGGTAGATGGTGAGGGCCCGGACTTGGTCCTGAAGCAGATGTACATAGTGCCGTGTAGGATCACTCATCTGCTCGTGGCGTACCTGGAGCCACCATTCGTAGGTGGCATTCACAGAGCGGTCTGGTTGATACGTGTGAAGGAATGCTGCCTCACTCGTCATGTAATGAGCTTGTCCCAGGCAAAGGTTGAGGACGTTGTGGAGCGCCAAAATGAGATGCTGCTCTCCTCCTATTTCCAGCAGTTGCTCTTGCGGCCCATGTTGTTGAAGAGTCATGGCAGCCTTGGCCGCACCCTTCAAGGCCACTTGCCAAGCTTTGCCAAAGAACGAGTCCACCATTTCTGCGTGGACTGCCTCCAGGAGCTCATCCTGTAGGTGCATGATAACGCTGTTGACCACATCCGGCAGGGAATTGGCCCTAGGCTGATCACCCATATCACCGGAGCTTTCTTCTAGATAGGTCTGCGCGCCCTCCATTATTGTTCCTGCGCTGAGTTGGGGTTGCGGTATCCTTTGGGCCAGGCTGCTTATTGAGGCTGGTGGGGATAAGGAGTGCACGGTAGGTGCAGAAAATGCTCGGTAGCGGAAGTGCGCTAGATAGTGCCATTGGTGCTGCTGCTGCTGTTGGTGGTGGGTGAGGTCCAGGTGGCAGCCGCCGGTGCCGCCGGTACGGCCGCTGCCGTCGGCGGAGCGGCCGGACCAGATGGCTGGGGTGCGCCAATTGGTGTCGAGGGTGCAGTTGCTGGTGGGTCCGCGCTTGCGAAAGTGTGTTTTGCAAGTGTCACGGGACCCCAGCAACGGGTGCCGGGGTCTGGCCCATGGATTGTTGCCACAATTGTTGTCTCGATGCCCCCACCCCCATTATGAGAAGTGTGGACCCCGCGCTTGAAGGGCGAGCCATCGCGGAGGTTGTGCCCTGGTTCACACCAGAAGTTCGCGTGACACGGCGGGTGAGTCGAGCGCCGGTACCGGTTGGGGCAGTAACCATGGGAGGAGGGACTGAGAGCGGGCGAGGTGAAGTGGAGAGTGGAGTGAAATAATGAATGCCAGAGTCAAAATGAGACTGAGAATTCCAGCACCGAGAAATACATCCGCTTTGCGCGTCGCAAGCCAGTCCGCCGCCACGGGCATGTCATATGTCCGCACACCGTACACCTGGACAGTGTGTTGTACATGAACCATGTGAACCTGCATGGAAAGAGCCGCGATCTTGCCGATGGGGGCATCAATAGCACCAGTGGAAATTGAGAAGCAAAGCGGGGTGAGTTTTAGGAGATGGTTGATGTTCAGGGCGCTGACCATCCCCAGCACGATGGTGGTATGTGTGGCGCTGGTGTCCACTATGGCCACAAATTTGCCGCCACACACTCAAACATAGTACCATGCCACGTGGACCTCGTCGGGTGCGGGTAATCTGGGAATCAATGGAGCGTGAGTCCATGTGCATGGTGCGCGGGCAGCGTCCGTGCGGACACGGGAGTAGGCCGTGAGGATTTAGTGGGCAACCATGCGAACTATTATGTCGTAGTCAAGGGAATAGGATAGACGGATGCCGACGGGGGCAAGGGAAGGGTTGAGGGAGGAGAACAGTGTCTAGAGACATTCCGCAGATGCAAGGCAATGAAGGAGAAAGTCAACAAGGGAGAGGGGGTCGCGATTATCAATTACAGGGAAGGCGGCAGGTGCTGACGGTACTGGTGGGGGATGAATTACAGCTAGGGCAGTGGTTGGTGCGCAATGTCTTGCTCAACCTAAGTCAACTCGCACGCGATACCTTCCCACTGGGGGTCGGCATCAGCACAGGAAAGAATGGGTTGGAGTACTGGGTCCGCTAGCTCCTCCTCGTGATCTGCCCTGGTTGGCCATGCCTCATGTGGGAGGCAAGTGAGAGCATCCTCATTGCAGCTAGCCAGAGCAGGCTGATATCTGATCTTCATGTTGTAACCCTGCAGGAGGAGAGCCCACTTGGCGAAAATGCTCTTATGGTTATGAGTGGTGAGGAGCCACTTAAGGGCCTGATGGTCAGTGATGACGGTGAAGGGCTTCCCATTCTTGATGTAGTCGCGGAAGAGCTGGAGAGCCCAACAGACGGCCAGGCACTCGCCCTTCACTGGTGGGTACTGCTGCTCGCCATTTGTGAGCGCACGACTAGTGTATGCAATGATCCGTTGGACGGGCTCTTGGACCGTCTGCAACAAGACTTGAACAAGACTGTCAGGTGACCAGTCGACGGTAATGGAGAAGGGGAGGTTGAAATCAAGGAATTCTAGCATGGGCGCGGTAGTCAGTCGATGCTTGATTTCCGCCCATGCCGCTGCCCACTCCAGCATCCATTCAAAGGTAAAATCTTTGTGTGTGAGCTACTGCAAAGGGAGGATTATGCGGGCATGGTCGCAGATGGACTTGCGATAGAAAGAGACAAAGCGAAGGAATATCTAGACTTGTGCTGCGGTCGTAGGCTGACACCACTCTTAGGCTGCTGTATTTTTTTTTTTTGTCCGTCTTCATGCCTTCAGCACTCATGAGGAACCACAGGAACTCCATTTCTGCTGCCTTGATGGAGAACTTGGCAGCCTTTAGCTTGAGACTGGCCGCGTAGAGGGCAGAGAAGACAGCGGTCAGGGGGGAGAAGAGTTCCGCAAAGTTGTGAGCCACGACCATGATGTCATCGATGTAACAGCTCACGTTGGGAATGGCGCGGAGGGTGGAGTCCATAACATGTTGGAAGGTCACATTAGCATTGCGGAGGCCAAAGGGCATGCGAGTGAAGGCATAGAGCCCCTCCGGCGTGACAAAGGCAGTTTTGGTAATGGATGCTGGATACATAGGGACAACATGGAAGGCTTCCTTGACATCCACTTTTGCAAACCATCCGCGGCCTTCGTTTCATTCCTGGATGTCGGGAATTGGAGGCGTTGGGTAGGCGTCTTCATCTGTGATCCGGTTGAGATCGCGGAGTTCAACACAAAACCTCTTGGATCTGTCAGGTTTTCCGATAATGACCAAGTTGGCGCGCCAGGGGCTCACAATGGGAACGATTACATCTTGTGTTTTCAGCTCCGTGAGACATTGGGTGATCATCTATTCCTCATCCGGTAGTATGCGGCGGACCTTCTGCTTGGTGGGGGAAGTTGTCCCGGTAGAGATGACGTGGAAGGCATCAACTGCCCCAAGGTCCGTTGGTCAGCCGGCAAAGATTTCCGCGAAGGAGTCAAGAAGATCGTGGAACTATTGTTTCTGTGATGGAGAGAGACGGGGGTGTAGGACGTGGTCCCAATGAGGGGGAGGTGGTGGACTCTGGGTGCGTATGGGATAAACTTCCTCCTCGTCCTCCAGGGGTAGTTTCATGCCAAACACCCGTTCTCCTTGCCGCCACAACCTGAAAACGTTATTTTGCTCGTTAGTTGCTGCAGAGTCCGCGGTGAGCTGTTGCCATTCCGCAGCCGGTACTAGCTTTGTGTCAAGTGTGGCTCCTCCACATGCTTGGTCATGCTGGAGATGAACTAGGGAATCTTCTTGTGCAGCATCAGAGAGGGAGAAGGACGCACCGCCGGTGACAGGCACCGTCACCCGGTCCCCGACAGTGATCAGGGCGTACTCCTTGGAGCCGGTTGCGCATGTGAGTTGCATGACGCCAAGGGAGAACAACAGGTTGACCTGTCGCGAAAGGAGGTAGTCCATGCCCATGAGAACGTCATAGATTCGGGCCTTTGTGATCTGGACATCCACTGGTTCGTGGAGGGCTCCCACTTGCAAGGAGAGCCCCTGCACTTTTCCATCCCCGTAGTCCATTCCACTAGCTACGTTGCTCAAGAACCGGTGCGTGGGAAGGATGCGATGCGCCCATCCGACCACAGAGAGGACGCAGAAGGCTATCGTGGTATGAGTTGCCCCAGTGTCGATGATCGGAAGGAGCTTCCGCCCGTAGATCCACACCACAAAACAGGCAACCTCGTAGTTACGGTCGTCGCGGTAAGGTGGTTCTAGGGGTTGCGGTTCCCATGCCCAGTCGATTTCCTCACAGTTCAAGGTAGTTGGTGCTTTTGCTACAATTTGTCGGGTGTTTTGGGTTCCAGGCGGCGGTGTGGTATAGTTGAGGGAGATGCCAACTGCCTGAAGGAGCTGGTTGGCTCAGGTGAACTCTTGCTTGAGCCGCGGAGCCAATTTTGGGTGGATGCGGAGAAAGTGGAAGACGTTTACAGACGTGATGCGGGTGATGGAGAGCTTTTCCACAAGGTCCATGGGGTCCGCAGCATTAAGGGGAGAAGTATGAGGAGCACATAGGGTGGCCTTGTCAGGGGGACCGTTTGTCTGCGCAACATCCTTTATGCGGCGCTTCTCAGGGGATCGCACGGAACGGGCTGCAACGGTGTCCTATAATCGTGCCTCTACAGCCTCTGCCTTCCGTCGCAGGTCGCTCTAGACTTGCGCGGCTTCGTGTAGATCCCACGCGCGGACTCCGAGCCGACAAGCCTGTGTGATGAGTTTCGCATATTCAAGAGTGCAAGCTACCTGAGTAGTTTCGTTTTCACCCATGGGCAGCCCCAGCTTCACATTGTGTGCGCCGGTTGTGGGGTTGGGGGCTAGTTGCGGATTTGGCTGGATGCCCTGACCACTGCCCTGTCCTCTCTCACACTAGCCAATTGGGGGTAGATGTGGCTGCTGCTGCTGCTATTGGTGTTGCTGCTAGTGTCCTGGCCATGGCTGGTGATAGTACAGGTGCCACTGCTGGACCATGGCATCTTGAGTGACTAGATGAGGGCGTGGAGCTGCCTGTTGGCAGCAAGGGCAGTCGCGAGCGACATGTTCTAGACTCAGACAGGTGTAATAGGCCTTGGGCATCTGCTGCGGAGCCTGCATCTACAAGGAGGATGGGGCCAGGGTGTCTCCGCTCTGATGTTATCGTGTAGATTGCTGACGAGTGGATATGGCTGTGGCATCCTACACCACGTTTTGTAGGGAATGGTAGCGATCAGCAATCATGAGGCTACTGATCGCGTAGGGGAGAGTGCGGATCCGGTTATGGAGTAGGACCCACAGTAGAAGGCCTTCTCCCTAAAGATTCTTGGTCACGAAAACCCAGGTTAGGAACTGTTTTTCATCGTCCTTGTGCATGACATCCTTCTCGATCTTCTGCAGAGCCTCTTCCTTCGTTAGGTGCTTGAAGCGCTCAATGAGGGTGTTGCTAAAGTCCTCAAAAGATGGGACGGGTGCGCGTGCGTTGTACCAGTTGGCCACAGCCCCTTGGAGGTGGAGCTCCGCAGTGGCGAGGTAGAGGTCTGGCGGAATCCGGCCAATGCTCATTTATAGGGTGATCTGTTTGAGCTAGGTCCAGGGGTCCTCCTCCGGAGCGCCCTTCAAGGTATCCATTCGTGGGAGATTTGTAGGCTCGAAGTGGATGTACTGCAGCTGGGGCACAGTGCAACGGTTACTTGTCAATGCAATAACAGAGTGCAGAGGCTGTGAGTGTGTGGTGATTCGCGGAGTCCAGCATGGGGAATCTGCATCGAGGGCTGTCCCGCGGGCATGTGAGGACCTGACTGCATGGGTGACTGGGACATGTACCAGGAAGAGGGGACAGGTACCGAAGCAATGTAGGACGTGGATTAGAATGTCTTCCCAGGGGGCGACACCTTGGTCCCCTATGCCGGTGGTACCATCAGCCGTGGTATCCAATAAGCCTGAGCACAGGGGCTATAGCCGCGGAGTGCAGGTGAATTTTTGGTCCAGTGCTGGCCGCTGCGAGTGTCAAGATTGGAGGGACATGGGCTGCCGTGGCTCCCACGGAGTTCTGAACCCCCATCATCTGCTGCGGTAGCGGACTAGAGGGGCCCCGTGGCATCATCTTAGCTTGCGGTATTAGGGATGGTACCTGAAGGGGCACTCCCCCCGAAATGGGTCCGACTGGCTGCTGCGGGTGAGCTTTCTGGTGTGCAAACGCAGTGGTCAGGCGTGTCGGCGCCGTTCCCAAGGGTGGTTCCTGTTGCATGTTTGGCGTAAATGGTTGTTGACTCATCCCTACCTGTGTGGTACTTGTCGGCTGCACGTACGGGGTCGTTCATGGCTGCGAGGCTGGAGCAGAGGATTACATCATAGGTCCCGCTTGTATCATGTCCCCAAACAGCATGCATCAGTGGTTGGACTCGTACATGCTGGATTGCGGTGCTCACATGCATGGCGGCACCAAGTGCTTGGGTGTCCGGCAAAAGCGACGGCGTTGTCGCAGAATGATGTGTCGTCATTCCCGTCTATGTTGTTGTCACGAACTGCTGAGGTAGGTGCTTCGGCTGTTGCATGACTTCTGTAGCCGTCCTCTATACTCCACCCATAACTGCCTATAGTTGGTGCATCTACTACTGCTGTGCACCCATCACATAGAATGATGTCGGTGTCCCCACCAATTGCATGCCTCAATATGGCTGATACTGAGTCATTTGCTGTTGCGTTGGTCCCGTCGCAGAGGGTGGTGGGTCTGCTCCCATCGGCACGCCCCCCATGGCCTGTTGTGGCCGGTGCATCTGTAGCTGCGCCAATCCTGATGCTCAGATGTGTGCCGTGGATCCCAGCGGCACCGATCCAGTAGGCGATGGTACTTGATCTGCCCGGTGCTGGTTCAACCGCAGCTGCAAGGAGACTGGCCTTGGAGGGGGCGTTGATGTCCCCGCTTGAACGGTTCCAAGCATCTGCTGCTGCAAGTGCATCTGCGGTGGAGTCTGGTCGGGCATGGACGTTGTGTTCCCCACCTGTATGGTCTCCACGTGTGGTTGCTACTTGCTTGGTGTAGATTGCCCCTGGGGCCCCGCCACCACAGGAGCCACCTCCTCGAGTGATGGATGCGTTGAAGGTAAGGACTGCTACAGTGCTGGGTTGGCAGCTGCTCGTGGCTGGTGTGTGCCACGATGCCAGTAGACCAGTCTGGGGAAGGCCTCTAGCTCTCCACCAGAGGAGGTCTGCTCCATAGATGGTGGAGCATCGCAGAACCATTGTGGTGCCTTGACCACACCCTCTTGCTTTTCGCGTTCTTGCTGAGACTTGCTGGATCCGCGGCTGCCATGACTGTAGATGGTCTCTACCTCCACACGCTCGCCCAGCGTGTCTATGATGCCACGCCAGTGTAGTTGCTCCAGCCACTCTATCACCCTCCGGTGTAGTGTGAGTGGATCAAAGCCTAGACAGGAACTGCTGGGTGTGCAGGACAACACGAGGGAGGAGTCCTAGCTGCTTGTGTAGGTAATAACCCTACGCGGCAGGAAGCACCACGCTGATGGTTGATGCGTCTAGTGTTGTTGGTGTGGTTGTCTAGTGTCCAGATGCACAAAGCTTGCTGCCAACATGAAGGACTGATCTAAAGGCACGTGCAGTTCCACTGAGCAAAGAGCTAGGAACTGTCCACGCTGACCGCACCATAACACTAATACCCTCAAATTTGCCACGTCCTTGATTTTCTCCGCGCATGCCCTGCCTCGCTTTATCCGCGGACTATGCACTCCTACTACTGACTGCTTGGACTTTGTCCCAACAGCTCTACAAAACTAATATTTGGACAACAAGAAGTTTTGTGGGCCACAGATTTGGACCTATGCGTAAGACCACAGTTCAACTACTGATTTGCAATACAAACTTAGGACAGCAAGACAATTCCGCGGACCACAGGTCTGGACCCTTGCGTAAGAACCTCACAGGTAACGGACACTCCGCAGTCTACTTCTGGCCACACACAAGCCCGCCACCTCGTGGCTTCCAGCCCCTCCCCGCGGAACCTCGTTCCACGGCCGTATGCAAGCAAGGGCACTGCCAGCAGTTCACTTCACCCCGCTCTTGGCTCTTCATGCACTCAGTCCAATAGACCCCGGGCTTGTTCCGCAAGAGATCTACTAGCTTTAGGCAACTAACCGCTAAGCAGACTACAGGCCTGGAATTATGCGTGCAAACCTCACCAAATGAGTGACACTTCGCAGTCTACTTCCTGCCGAACGTGAGCCCACCACCTTGTGGCTTATAGCTCCTCTCTGCGGACCCTCGTTCCGCGGTCGTGTGCAAGTAAGGGCACCTCCGGCAGTTCACCTCACCCTGAGCTTGGTTCTTCACGCACTCAGTCCCAAAACCGCGGGAAAGACACCTAGAGAAATGGAAAGCAAGGGAGCGGGACACCAAGGGCACGGATGGAAGTGGGTAAATGTCTTTGACAATAGGAGGTAGAATACATGAAATGCGGAGTACTGATTCAGGAAAGCGATCAAGATTGCCGACCACTTGTGCTACTACTGCCTAGGCCTTATCTACTTGGGACTCCACACGGCGTGCCTAGACACCGTCGGTCTCATCCCTTTCATGTCAACCTCTTGCCTCCTACTTAGACTCCTTGCGATGGGTCTAGACCGCGTGGGTCTCGTTTTCATGAATACGGGGAACATCATTCTTCTATTCCTAATGAGTCTTCTTCTACATCCGCAGCTCACACGCACGGTCCTCGTGTTCTTCCTTGAATCTTTGTCTTCCACGGTGCGTCTTCACGTGTTCCTCCGTGACTGATGCACTGACCTTTCGTGTTTATTGATTTTTATTCCCTTGATTGCTCCATCCGTCCGCTGCCCTGCCTCCTCTGCTTGATTGGCTTCGTAGCTGTGCTTTGTCGTGCGACTCGCCCCATGTTCATTTCCCACCGCGGACTTCCTACAACTTCTTCCCGCCCCTTTTCAGCTTCTGCCACAAGCACCTCAGATAGTCGTAGGGCAGCCGTCGCAGATGACCATGTCAACTTGCGGCGGCTTCGCGCCACATGGCCTTCTTCCACTTCTGCTGCATTCCGCGCTACCCCATGCTCGACCGCACTCACCGTGGGAGCGAGCGTGCCTTGTACGGTTCCCAGCCTGCCAAGGTCCTTCTTCCACGGATTGGTTCCCCCGCAGGCTAGCAACAGAAGTTCTCCTGGCAATCTGCCATGCGAACCTGGTCATGACTGCTACATAGGTCCATTTTGGTGAAAACCGGAGCCCCTCTGAGTTGGTTTAAAAGTTTTTCTACACGATACGTTGGTAGCAGTTCTTGATGGTAGAGTCATTCAATGCCCGATGTTCTTGGCACTTTGGCATTTCACAAGTTTTCTTTTTCACAAACAACATTGATATGGAATATTTTGATATGGATGGGTGGTTGAACCCTTCACCAATAATCTTGTCAAGTTGTTGTTTTAGCTTACTCAGCTCATGGTCGCTCATTTGATAGGCCCCTATATTTGTGGGTTGGCTTCCCAATTTTAGTGTGATGCAATGGTTAATGTCATGTTAAAGTGTTAGGGTTTTGGGGAGTTTCTCGGGGAAGACATCTGCAAACTCTCGGATAAGAGTTGTCATCTCCTCCAGGACCATCACAAACGTTCCTGATGCCGATGAGGCTGATGAGACTGATGAGGCTATTAAGGCTAATGACTCAGGTGCTATCTCATCCGCTTCAGTCGTTGGCTCAAGATGTACATGCTACGCAGAAACTCCCCGTCGAGTACATTACTTAGCCATGTAGAGCAACATTGATTGTATTGGTTGTCGCTTCTTGGTTACTACGGCTTCATTTGTTACTTCCACCTCTGCTCCTTCCGCTTTCGTGTTCCGCCCCATGCGCGAAAGGTGTTGCTTAGCGCTGTTGACTTCCAAGTAGACATCAACACTATTCTAGTCAACTTGCAAACAGTGCAAGCATATGAAATTACATCGGAGAATGCTTTTTTGATCGTTCATTGGACATGACGCCCAGACCATTACATCTTACAAGTCTCCCACTTGTATACGTAGTGGTTCTTGGAGTTTCCATATCAGTATTCTCCCATCCAAAGGTTTTCCTTAAAAAAACCCTGGTTTGATCTGCAAACCCAGATTTCAAAACCATGTCATTGCTGACAAAGCTCTGAGAGGCCCCTCCATGCAGTACCACCAGTACCACTCTATGACTCTAGTAACCTCAGGTTTGCACTTTTGTTCGTATCGCCGGTTGCTTGTCCTCGTATCCCTTGTCAAAGTTTGCAATCTATGAAACCCTCTGTAGCGTCGTGAATTGTTCAGATGGGCAATCGTTTGGTGCAGATTGCTCCTCTCGGACAAGAGTTTTTTTCTTTCACTCGTGTGCTTTGCCGTTTCCCAACCAATTTCTTATGACTTCTCCTCCTTTTTTGCATGCTTCTTGATTCAGCAGTTTTGAGTAATATGCTTGATTTTGTACATAGTTGTAGCAGGTGCATGCATATCTTTGCTCAACGACATCTACTTCTATCAGAGTCAAGGAGTTTCCTGTCTGGCCCTTTTCATTCCTACAATGATTGTGGTTGGGAGGTCTCCAACCTTAGGATTCCTGGATCTCAGCATTGTAGTCGTTGTTGTTGATCCTTTCAACAACTACGATCATGCATGGATGATCGCTCTTGATGCCAAAATGGCGACTGCTCACTGGATTATTTGTTTGAGGCCATTGTTGTAGTGAAAACAGAGTTTTTCAGGGGTGATGTATGTACCACTGATGATTTTGCAGAATCTTTGCATGTACTGTGCCACAATGGAATGCTAAAGGAGACATTTGAGCTTTTACAAAATGTCAGACTTCTCCTTCAGCCATCCAAAACATGTAGGCATTGCATGTGAGAATGGGCTCCAGTTGGTTGGTAGTGTCAGCGCGTCTTGCCATTGCAGGTTCACTTGCTCCAAGGGTAGAATGCCTTTGGTTGGTGATATGAGACGGGCACCGTTCTCCGTCAATGAGGCCCTGCCAGTCTCTTGCTGCCATCGGATGGCCCTTAGCTCAGACTACCAACTTGACATCATACCACACAAAATCGCGGCCGCAAGGTCGATTTTTTTCAAATCGTCATTGGCCCTAGGAGTAGTGAAGTTCACCTCCAAACTCGTCAGCCACATTTGGACTGTTTTTCTTGTAGAATTTGTACGATCAAAGGATTCAGCTGGGACTGGACGAATCATTGGCTTGTTTGAAGATTGGTTATTTCTTTTTATGAGCATTGCCTCCCATGCACTTGCATGGCAAAGAGCTTCCATCACGACATTGAGTTGTTGGAGGAGATGGCTGTTAATCCCCTTGAGCACGGAGATATGGTTTGCAACTTCCTTGTTGATCCGCCCCTTTCATCTGGTGCGAAGCGTCATTCCCCATACAGATGTCGAGGCTGTTGGTAAGGGCTGCTGGTTTACCGCTGTGGAATCCATGACCGGGTTGGTCATCAGAGCTATCGTGGTTGATCGAGCTTTGCACAACCTCTCATGCCAGCGTTTGCTAGGCTTAAGGATTGCGTGCATAGGCACATTCTGCTCTTCCATCACCAAAGTTGTTTTGGAAGACCCACTACTTGTCGTCGCTCACTTCATGGTGTTGTCGTAAAGTCTGCGAAGTCTTGACCTGTAACATACACTCACGGCTTGTGCAAGGTAGTCCTCCATATAGATAAAGTTGATTGATGCCTCTCCACCACTGTTGCACTCTTATCCTAAGTATTATGCTGAATGGAGCGTACATGGTGAACATGTAGAAGTTGTGAGGCAAAACATGGTTTGGGGATTGGAACACTTGATCACTTTATAGTTAGCAATAAGTGTAATTCGATGACAAGTGTCGAAATGATCAAACACATACATACAAGTGTCGGGTTAAAAAATAGACGTAGTTGGGTTGTCGAGTCGATTGTCGAGCAACGCGTGTGGAGTAGCATTGTCAGTGGTCTGATTGAGAAGCACCGCTGAGGAATTGGGGAGCTTTGAAGATCGACGGCAAAGATGCTACGAGAAGCTCCACCGAGAAGTCAAGGAGGGGCTTCAAGAATATCAATGTGCGGCTTAAGAAAAGTCTAGCGCCATTGAAAAGTCAACCAAACAATATCAAAATATCAACTCATTTTGCAATACATTTTTTCACCATTCTAGAATGTGGTGAAAGTAGTCAAAATCTCCTGAAAGTGAACACCAGAGTTTGCGACGAGTGGCCAAAATGTCATCGGCGGATTGGCGTGAGAATCCCAAGGTCGACTCATGTTGGGCCGTGAATGGTTTTTCAAAAAGTCCAACTTGCAATGTTTAGGGACTCCTGTGTTACGCCAGGTAGAAGTGTACATGTTGAACATGGAAAGATGCAGGACAAAAAATAGTTTGTGATTTTGGGACTCTTGAGAATTTTCTATATAGCGGTAAGTGTATGTCAATGACAACTGTCGAGCTCGTCAAACACATATGTAAAAAGTCAAGAACGAGAATGAGGCATTTGTTGGGACACCAATGCTTTAGCCAACTTACGCTTCTCACGGTATGCCGTGAGTGCCTCCTTGAAGAAGCTTGACCGAGTGTTTGGGGGGATTCACCAATAATGGGGTGCAATTTTATAAAGATCTAACGCCGTCGAGAAGTCAGCAGAAGAATATTGAGACATCGATGCTTTTTGCAACACTTTTGTTGTTGCTTCCGGAAGGTGGTTGAAGCTGTCCAAATCTTTGAGAATGGAACGATGTTAAAGGGGACAGTAGGCCAGAATGATCTCGGTCACAGGTTGTAAACGTCTAGGACTCACCGTTTGGTGGGCCATGAAGATAATGACAATGATTCCCATGCATAAATATGAGGGACTTATGTGCGACTGGTACCTAGGAGGTCTCCCCCGTAAAGGCGTGTCGTCCCTGCGCTTTATGTTGTTGTGGCCGGTGGCGGCAGAAATACATGTTGATAAAGTTATTGACCCCTCGTCAATCTTTGTATGGATCCCAACTGTTTTGTACGGCATCATAACGGTGCCACTTGATTATATACTCCGTAGTATTTCCACATCGGCGGTGGCTGTGGATGTCCTCCATGCAGTGCTACATATGTTTGTCCACTTAGACCGGAGGGGTGGGGGAATATTCCGGTCCAAAAATTCTTACTTGGGTCTTGGTAGTGCTTCACGGTGCTGATGTGGAAGACTTAGTCAATTGCCATGCTGTAAGGGAATTTAACTCGCACAACCACCAGGAGATGCATGTTGAAGTGATGCTCCTCACCATGGCAGGAGTGAATACAAAAAGGAACACCAAAAAGATAAGCCTTAGTGGCTTATAGATTAATGGTGTCCACCTCTAGAGGCAGGGGCCCGAGGTCAACTCCCACAACATGAATTTCTGCCCTGCCTCAAGGGAGGTGGAAAACATGTGCCAGGAAGCTAGCTCAACCTCTAGAGTTCCTCCTTAAGTTTTGAGAAGGCTAGGGTAAGGTCCAGGAAGGTGGCACACCTTCTAGAAGGAGTGACTTTTCATCCAATACATCTAAAGTTGTCTTGGTCTTCTGGATACCTTTCCTCCTATTAGAAGCAAGCTGAGGAATCTAGGAAGGTGCAGAAGCTTCTAGAGGAGGGAAGGGATTCCTTTCTAGGTGGGACAAAAGGCAGTCTACCAAGGGACACTCTAGAAGTTCTAGAATCTGCTAGGAAGATTCAAAAATGGCATCCCTTGATATTTTGGAAAGCTTGTGTGAGTGGCCATAAAATGCCACTACTTGTGAGCCATAATCAATAGTTCATTTCCAGTCAACTGAGGCCAAAACTATTGCTACACTTTTGACCAGTTTTCTGCCATCCTTGGAACCAGTTGCCTCCACAATTTCAGTCCCTCCAAAACCCGTTGGTGGTGTGAACCAACCACTGCTAGGGACCTTCCAAGGTGCACACTCACCTTAAGGCCAACAAAGGGTTATGGGCCCACGCCGTTGAGAGGTCCAAGGCCACCTTGTATCCACGTTTCCTGGATCAAGACATGGCCGCCAATGAGTCAAAGAGTAGCCGCACAGTCCTTACGTTTGATGGGACAGGTTTTTCCTTCTGGAGGTGGCGGTTTGAGGTCTTCCTCGACGACAAGGGTCTGCTTTAGCTCGTGAAGGGTAATGAGAGTGCTTCCTTGGAGACTGCAATGGCTGAGGTGAAAGAGGCATACAAGAAGTACAACAATAAGGCATTGGCACTCCTTGTGTCCGCGTTATGCCCGCCACAACTTGGGCACATCAAAAGATGCACCCTCGGTACACAAGCATGGTCAGAACTCTACTCCATCTACAATTCAAGCAACCTTGCCATTCAACTCTTCATCTTCAAAGGGCTCATCATTCTCCAAGCCAATGAATGCGACAACGTCATGGAGATCATGCAACAGATTGAGTCAATTGTAGTAGAGTGCATGGCCTCTGGTTGGGAGATCGACTCTGAGCTGCAAGCTATGATCCTTTTTCTGGCGTTGCTGAATAGTTGGAGTCACATGGTCACAGTCCTTGGTGGCTGGCCTTTCAACGAGCTGAAGTACCCAAAGGTTCCTCAGTACGTGCGCAATGAGTGGATGCAATGTTGCGGTCGAGAGAGTGCAGTGGTATCAAGTTCTGCCTACATAGTTAATCCTCATAGTAGAGGATTAGGCGACGAGTGGAAGGGTGTCAAACAGGGCATCAAGAAGTGTGATAAGAAGGGGGAGTGCTTCAACTGCGACAAGGAGGGCCACTATGCACGCAATTTCCCCACGAAGAAGTTTTTGAATACGTGGGCCCAGAACCCTTTGTCAGTGATTGAGCTAACCATCTCCGGCAGAGAAGGCGCGAAACCGAACGCCCAGTTTGGCGTATGCCACGGCTGCCACTATACAACCGTTGATGTGTGAGAGGACTTAGGGTTGTATGGATGATACAAGAATGGCAAGATCCTTCTTGTTGAGCTTGACCCATGCCACAAGGTCAGCACCCTCCTCCTTTGGTGCTCGGATACTTCTGTCAAAATATCCTAGCAAGTCTCTATCATCCACAATGATCTCAAACTGCCACTTCCAAAGTGCAAAACCCCTCTCCATCAAACTTGAGGATGAAAGAGTCATTCCCTGGTTCCCATGTCCCTGCCATCCCTACACCTACGGCTGCTACACCTGCTACACGTGTTGTTGATGCTGATGAACCTGTGTTTGAGGCCAAGGGAGCTGGGATCTTGTGTAAGCCATGCCTTCAAGGCAAGGCCAAGAAGAAGCCTTTCAAGCGTAATAGTACGCGTGCCCTTGCACCCCTTGACCTCATCCACTCTGACGTGTGTGGTCCCTTCCGCATACTGTCCCATGGAGGTAGCAAATACATCCTCACGTGCATCGACGACAACAGCCGCAAGGTCAGGATATAATTTTTCAAAAAGAAAAGTGAGGTGAAGGAGAATCTGCAAGCCTTTGTTGCTATGGTTGAGCAACAGAGTGGAAGGAAGGTGAAGGCATTCAGGAAGGATAATTGGGGAGAGTACGAAGCATGCAGGGAGTGGCTCAAGACATAGGGTATTGAACACCAGAAAACTACTCCCTACTCACCTCAAAGTACCGGCGTAGCAGAGAGGATGAATCAGACCCTCCTGGGCATGACAAGGTACATGCTCTTTGACGCCAAGCTGCCTCCTAGGTTCAGGGCTGAAGCAGTACGCATGGCTACGTATCTTGTGAACCTCACACGTGTAGTAGCTCTGCGAAGGAGAGGCAAGAAGAAGCAGACAAAGCAGCTGAAGACACCTCAAGAAGCATGGTCAGGCAAGAATGCGGATGCCTCCCATCTCAAGGTGTTTGGTTGCACCGGCTTTGCCAAGGTTGAGGCGGGTGAGGGTCCTGGAAAGCTTGATGCAAGAGCACGAAAGTGTATTTTCATTTGCTATGACACCACCCACAGAGCTTATAGAATGTGGAACATAGGAGCTAAGAAGGTTATCCACAGCAAAGACGTGGATTTCCACAAATATTCCGTGAGTAGCAGAGAGCTTCTTGAACTTGAGAACACCCCAAAACATGGAGAGTGGCTCACTGTTCTTGAGGAGGGAGACGAAGCACTAGCACAATGGCATGGGCTGAGTACCACAACAGGGAGAGAAGTTGATGAAGATGACTTGGAGGAATCAGACTCCGAGGCCGACGTATCTGATCCTCCAGACCATGAGGAGGATACCTCTCCCCCCATTGACGAAAAAACAGACCTCCAGCCTCTTCAGCAACAGCAACAGCCAGCAGGTCCAAGGAGCAGTTTACGTCTGAATGTTTCTCGGCAGCATTACAACACAGACAGGGGTGAATGGACAGGCTTCAACTATTTGTTCCTGGTTCAAGAGGAGCCAACATCTGTTGCAGAGGCACTCGCGCGGCCTGACAAAGCTGAGTGGGATGAAGCAATTTGCAGTGAACTTAGCTCCATTGAGGAGAATGGAACATGGGTGCTGGTGGACAGAACTGCCGGTGCTAATGTTGTGGGGTCCAAGTGGGTGCTGAAAGTAAAAATGAAACAGGATGGTAAGATAGACAAGTACAAGGAACGAGTGGTAGCAAAGGGGTTCTCTCAACGGCCTGGCGCAGAGTACGATGAGACCTTTGCTCCCGTTGTGACGTTTGCCTCCATCCGGTCACGAGTGAAGAAGCCTGTTACATTGGCTTTTGAGATCTGCATGAATAGGAAACAAACCCACTCTTCTTTTATGGGAGAAGGGAAGGGGGCAGCCGAGCTTCTCTTACAAGTTCACTCTGATTTTTGCTGTCCCATGACATCATATTCCTTGTCAAGTAGATTGCAATTTTTTATGCTCATTGATGAATGTTCCAGGAAGATGTGGGTTTCCTTCCTGGCTGGAAATGACGAGCTTTTTCATGCATGTAATGTGTGGATGTCTGGTTTCCAGCATGAGAATGGCAGGCGGTTTAGGATGCTCACCCATGATGGAGGAGATTACCTCTCTTACGACTCCTGCAACTACCTTGACTCTCGCGGGTTCCGAAAGAACACCACCCCACCTAGAACACCCCAGGAGTGCTATAAACTGGGAGGTGCACCAAATGGTTGTCACGTGTATGTTTTTGAATAGAGACCTTGAGGAGGATGTGTACATGGAGTATATGGAGGGGTATGTGATGGAAGGGAAGGAGGATTTGGTCTCAAAGCTTGTGAAGACCCTCTATGGCCTGAAGCAAGCACCATTATCATGGTACCACAAGATTGTTAATAATATTGTAAGCCTTGGTTTTGTGCATAGCTAATCTGACCATGTAGTCTATGGGTCCATGCAAGAGGCAAGACACATTGTCGTCCCCTCTTCATCGATACTCTTCTTGTTACCACTGACCCCAAGCCTTTTTTCGATGATCTGAAGCAGTCCCTTGCTGCCAGGCTTAACATGGAAAAAATGGGGGAGCTCAGTCACTACCTTGGCCTTTGTGTCAAGGGTGACCAAAAGCAACAGAACAGGGATTTGTTTCAAAACTTGTACCTGAAAAACATTTTCAATCGTGTCAACATGGCAGGATTACAAAAAGCAGGAACATCATTACTAGTGGAACAAAAACTGAGCATAAAGCAAATCCCAACAGCGTGCAATTGAACATCCACATGAAAGCAATGCCATACCAAGCAACAGTTGTTTTTCTCATATATGTTTTAGTTGGCACGCGCCTCAACTTAAGCCAAGAAGCAGGATTCCTCAGTATACTTCTCACAATTCCGGATGTACAACATTGGGAAGAGCGCATGCAGTGCTACCTTCACAGTAGGAGCAAGCCTTACCTCAATCTCAACAAAGAAAGGAAATAACCCATACTTCTTGGCTACATCAATGCAGATTGTGGTTTTGATCTAGACACAAGGAGATCAACCAGTGGGTTTGTGTTTCTGCTTGCAGGAGGTGGACCATGTTCAGCAGCGTCTGGTTAGCCCTCTCAGCCACACCATTACATTAGGGAAAAAATGGTGTTGTTTGTTCTCATTTGATGTCGTGCTTTTTTATCCACCCGCTACAGTCCACTTACTCTCTGCCGTTGTTGTTGCGTAGCCCTTTGGCCTTCCAGTCAGTCTACCTCTCTACTGCGATGACATACTCCGTCAGCCAGTCTAGGATCTCACCTTTTTGCTTCATCAAGTACACGTAGAGTTTTCTCCTGTAGTCATCAATGAAGTTGACAAAGTAACGCATGCTGCTCTTTGAAGCCATCTTGAATGGTCCACACACATTGCTGTGCATGACCTCCAGCAAGTCCAAGGAGCAATTCACGTTCTTGTTCCACTGTTTACGCCACACGTTGCCCAATATACAATGTTTGCACTTTTTGTGCACTACTGCATCTGTCGCCTCTTCCACACCGTTGATGACCAGACCACGTACCAGCTCATGCTTTGCCATCTCCTTCACAATTTCCAGTGAGGAATGCCCCAGTCATTGGTGCCATAGCTTCTGATTATCTCCTCCTCCTTTGGCCAGGTTGACAGTGCGTTCCTGCAAGTTTGGTTAATCTATCGCCGCAGGGATCACTTTGGTCTCCATAATGTAGAGGCCTCCCTAGCGCTTAGCCTCCAGCACAGTCTCGTCACCACCATCCTTCCGCACGGTTGTACCCTTCCTACTTAAGAGCACCTCGTACCCCTTGCACATCAAGCGGCTGAGAGTTAGAATGTCTACCGGCCCAAGTACGTGCTGCATGTTCTTGATGACATGCTACTCCCGCTTTCCACCAGCCACCACCCCACATCCACGTCTCTTTGGCCAACCGCTGGCTCAACCTTGTCGTTCGCGACCACCATGGACTTGCTGGACTTGGTGTAGTTGATGAGCTCAACCTTCTGGACCTGGATGCGCTCCTCTACTCCGATGTCAAGGCATTGCGGGTTAGCCTTCTTGATGTAGTGGTTTTGAATGTTGTTGAGAAGCACCTTCTTCCCTTTGGCATCCTTGCCGCCAGTCTTTGCCTCCTCAGTGAACTCACAAGCCCAGTGGCCCTCCTTGTCACAGTGGAAGCACGCACTCTTCTTGGCACTCTTCTTACCGCCACCATGTTTACCACCTCCCTTGCCCCCACTTCTGCCACCACACATATTGGTGACGAGGGCCAATGAGAAAGATGAGGAGTCCTTGCAGCTCTCTCATTATGCCTCATTAGAGATGTACTCTGTGATCAAGACAAAGATAAGCTTGTCCTCTGTCCATCCTCCCAAGACGGTGGTGTGAGGGCTCCATTTGTTAGGAAGGGCCATGAGGAGGGCCATCGCCTGTAGGTGCGTGTTGATCTTCCACCCCATGTCATTGCACTGTGAGGTAGGCGCCTTGACCTCTTGCATGGCAGTGATGACATCATCTCCCTCCTCGATTCTCACTGGGAGGATTCACTTCATTGCAAACGTTGTATTTTCCAATGCCTTTGATTGATGGATCATGCAGGGTTTTGCAAGGCTTGAGCTTTCAAAGTGTAGCCTTGGATGTAGGTCCACTGTGAATCAACAGTACTAGACATGTGCAGCATGACCGCCTTGTGTTCTTGTTTACGAAGGCCCTCTTTTGCGCTTTTGTCGTTGCCACTTTGTTGAGGACTTTCGTTTCCCTTCATGACCTACAGCAACCCCTTATGCACGAGGTGGATCCCAAAGTGGCACTTCACAGCCTAGAACCAGCCGCCCGCATACTTCTGGATGTGCTAAGTCTCCTTATGCTCCATTTTCACAACCTTCCACTCCGAGACCTCAGAATTTGACAGCGATGTCATCCCTGACAACAATCTCATCCGCCGCAAAAGCCGTGAGTCATGTGTACACTGGTCACGGCCATGGACCAGTAACCCTTTGTCAAAAAACCGTGTGGTGGCACTTCTAACGTGGCCTGACCAGTTTTCTATGTTCACAGGTTCTTTTGTGCAAGTTCTGAGTTTAAGCATGAGCTTTCTTGTTGCCTCGCACTATGCTTGTGGGGGTTGGGTAGACTTGAGAGACTGTCACTTTTGCGAAGGGAATAACACAGTTTTGCATTAGTGTTTCGACATGGACATGAAGTGAAGATTTGTAGGAAAAGTCATAAGATATTCGTCTTACCAGACAGTGTGCAAGTTGGATCATTGTAGCTCCCGCTACGTCAGCCAAAGCGCGGCACCCCAATCCAACCGTTCAGTCGGCGGCGCGCACCATGACGCCCGCCAAGGCGCCCTCACACATCAAGGACCCATCAAAACGCCTTTCCGGAGGTGCAAATGTCCTTACACATAGTGGCGGTGCTTCTCGTGCCTTTGGGGTCTGTTTCCATGAGTTAATCATCGACTTTGGTGATGATATTGATGTAGTTTGAAACCTGTTTGCGGACCTGCAGTTGAAATTTTGACTGTGTCCCCAATTTATAAAACATACTACTGAGTTTCCAACCCCAAGCAAGGATTTTGGCGAAGTCCCTCAGTAACAAACTGCAATACTGGGACAGGTGGATATTATCCCCCGGACGCCTCAGCAGTCCTCCCGGGCAGAGTCCCCAAATCGCCATTTGTTACTCGTGCTCGTCTGTTTTTCACCGACAGTCAAACCGTGGCTGGCTCGCAAAGCCGTCACGCACATCCAAACTTTGGAAGCCCATATCTCCCTCGTTATTTTTCTAATTCTGGTGAAACAACATCTACCGGACTCAGCGACATGTCAAATTTTAGGGGCAAGTGTCCACTTTAGGACCAGAGAAATCATTGAGTTTCTAGATCCAACTGCGAGGATTTATCTCCCTCTTGTACCTCGGCAGCGTCTCCCGGCACCGCAATTAGGCATGCAGAGGGGCAAATCTTCAACAGTCCAAGGCTAAAGATGCTTTGGAACTGTTTTGCATTGTGAAGAAGCAATTGGTAGTGTTGAAAAAGCTGGAGATTCTACCTCACTACACTATCTATTTGCTGTTCTACATCTCTATGCTTTGTTCCCAGCTATGCTACAAGATGCTCTTGTCCTATGTTAGAGAATTGGCAGCCAGTACCCCATGGTCGATTTCTGATGTTTCCGTGTAGATTAGACCCTTCGCTCAAACCTATGACGTGTACGTGACAAGGCCAATTTTTTTTTTTTTTTGTCAATTGTTAATTGCTTTTAATGAGGTTGAACTCGGCTGTGTGCTCTCCTTTTCCAAGCCCTGCACTTTTGTTCTCATCTGCTCCAAGAACCTGTCCACTTTGGAACTCAAGTAGTCAGAAGGCACAGAATATGGTTGGGGATCTAAACATTGGATAATGCTGCATCCTCTACATCCACCTCTTGTTCCAAATTGCACTTTCTTTCCAGACCATCCACAGTCATGATATAACTAAGAAAGTTGCAATCAAAATGACATGTGCTTCTCATTATGAGCTAAGACTTTGGTCCTTGGATCTCTCTTGAAGATGTAATTTGTGCATCTTTTGTGTCAGAGATTCTTGGGAAATGGGTGAAACGTTTTTGATATACATCAACTAGATGGGAGGGTTTAATGAGAACAGTTATGGAACTTCAGTTCAGAGAACCATTCTCGAGGATGATTCAACCATCAGATGCCTTCTGCACATGATTGAATACATAGGAGAGGCAAAAGGAGGAGGACGAGGAGCTAGAAAATGTTAGGGTCCTGCGTAAGCCATGGGAAACAAGAGCAAGCTCATGAGAGTTCTTGAGCTTGTCTCTCATAGTATGTGATTTCATAGTCATCAGAAGGTTTGACTTTGCCATTTTGGAAGCAAAAATCATCATTTTCTTCCGTGGGAATGGTGTCCTCAAGAAAACAGGAAGACATGTCAAACCCGTGCATGGTCGAATCCATTTTCTAACATGGTTTATTTGTTTCAGAAAATCAGTGTGCCTGGTGCGCATCGTGATGGTAAAAAATGGACACTATGGTTAGCAATGATTACGTGCAGATCAAAGCCATCTTTCCTCTACATAAGAATCCAATTACAAAAACATAGAATCACTGCAAGAACAGCATAAATTCACTGGCCACGATACTAGCTGTGTGTGCTTGATTGTTGCATGTAGTTTCCAATGTGCTGGGCCTTGAACACGGTTAGGGCACTACACCACAGAGATCTTCATGCTTCAGTGGACCAGACCAGGGGATGTTGCACAAAAAAACCAAAATTTTCCTTGGCTTCTACAAGACTGCCCCGGTGTCCATGGTCACATCTAGGAGAAGAGCTACAAGCTGGAAGAATCTCCAGAAACTGCGGTGTGCAAGCTATGAAAATCCTCCTGACTAAGAAACACCATGACCCTACACGGGTACGCAGGACAAGAGGCGCAGAATCTGTAGGCAAGTGCAGTCTTTGTTCCTGATTCTGTTCCACGTGTGCCCCTTCCTCTGATAGTTTGGGGTTATCACTTCTTCTAACTCTGAATTCAGAAGCTCTTTCTCACAAAGACACTATGTTCACTGCAATTGTATCCAGTTGGCTGCAGGCGGCTCTGAAGCATACCAATTCAGTGACATAGATTGTTTCAGCCATAATGCTTGGGTACAGAATCAAAGAAGCCTATGTGCAGACATAATGTTGCATCTGTGCTTTCTTGCATGGCATGGATTGTTACCTATCTTTTTTAATGGATAGCTCAACATCACCAGCTCAAATTTGTGTATGGGAATCACTGTGCATGGCATCTTCACCTGTGGGCTACACACTATCCGTATCGACATGGACCTAGTGCCTGGCTGCTATGAGGCTGCTGTGTTCTGTACATGTGTAAATGTAATCAATGAAGATGGATGTTATGGGACTATTTCTGCTGCAAAAAAATGGAAAACTCTAGTGTCAACTACGCCATGGCAGGTGACTACATGTTGGGTGGCTTCCCATATTTGATGATTGAAATCTTTGCTTACATCTTCAATTGTGTGTTGAACTTCAACGTTGGTGAATTGCTGGTACTTCATGATGTTGAATGCAGAGTCTCCATTTCAGTCGAGTGGGAAGGCTGAGTCTTGGGGTAGCAAAATTCTCAAACTCTGCCATCACTCTTAGACTTGTTGTTCCCTTTGAAAATGTGCTGCTGGTTATGTTTCAACTCAGTGTGATGCATGAAAGGAGGCACCAACACTGCATTGGTGATGCCTGCACGAAAGGGGCCCCCACCACCAGAAAGCACTAAAAATTTCCATTCTACATACGGGCATGTATGGTGTCTACAGCTTTGCCTGCCAGTAACTTGCAACAATCTTTAACCTCCATTTCAGCAAATCATGCTAAAAGGGGTCATACTCATGTCCTAGTCACAGTGCTCAAGCCTAAACCTGATGATGAAAGTACCATAGGCAGCGATTGATGGATAACATGGTGTCAGAAAGTCAAGAATAGGTTCCTTGATAAAAATCATCTGCAACCATAGGTGCATAGAGGGTCCTGCACAGGTTCCACAGCACTTCGAACTAAATGCAGATACAGTTTGAGTATGATATGATTTACCAAATATTTTCAGGTCATGGCTCCGGTTTAGGTGACGCCTCCAGCACTCCCAACAAGGAATACGGCCAGGATTATTGGCTAGGGAGGCAGAGGGCGACCTTCAAGGCCCAAATGTGACTATATAACCTGTAGAAAACTCTAATACAATATTTCAAATGGGTGTTTGCCCGTGTATATGAGGAATCAAGGAATCAGAAAATGGCACATGGCAGGAGTAAAAGGCGGAACTACTGTCCGGTCGGCAAACTATGCTCCGACCGACCGTCCATCTGAGAGGCTCAAACCACTGCAAACATTGGTCCTTCATATAGCAAAGTTTTACGAGGGGTGTAAGGACGACCAAACGGTGATAATGGTGTTGGCCCGAGGGTGAGTGTGCACCCTGGAAGGTCCCTAGCAGTGGCTGGTTCACACCACCAACTGTATATGGAGAGACTAAAACTGTGGAGGCAACTGGTTCCAAGGATGGCAGAAAACTGGTCAGAACGTGAAGCAATATTTTTGGCCTCAATTGACAGGGAACAGCCCCTTGAACAGGGCTCAATAGCAGTGGCATTTTATAGCCACTAATGCAAGCTTTCCAGAACACTAAAGTGTGCCAGATCTGAACCTTCGTAGCAGATTCTATGGCTCCTGGAGTGCCCCTTGGTAGGCTGTCCTTTTTCCCACCTAGGAAGGCATCCCTTCCTTCCTCTAGACGCTGCTGCCCCTTCCTAGATTCCTCAGCTTCTAGTAGGAGGAAAGGTACCCAGAAGACCAAGACACCTCTAGATGCCCTTTAGGACAAGTCACACCTTGTAGAAGGTGTGCCACCTTCCTGGACCCTCACCTGGCTGTCTAGAAACTTAAAGAGGAACTCTAGAGGTTGAGCTAGTTCCCTCGCATCTATTTTGCACCGCCCTTGAGGCAGGGCAGAAATTGATCTTGTGGGACTTTAACCCTGGCCCCTGCCTCTAAAGGTGGACACCATTAACGGCTAAGCCACTTGGGTTTGTCTTTTTGGTATTCCTTTTCTAAGTCACTCCTGCCATGGTGAAGATCATTAATCCAATAATCTCCTCCTTGCGCGTCACCTATGGCAGTAGTCCGTGCTCAACCTGCAACTGAAGAGGCTTGGGAAATCCTAAAAGCTTCGTGCAAGTAGCATCATGCTTGTCCTTGGGTTGCACCTTTTTCATGACATCAGCAAGCATGTGCTTTACGCCGCAGTGCACAAGCACCACACCATACCTTGCAATGAGGTCTCGTGCAAAGTGATGCTTGATCTCTATGTGCTTGGTCCTCCGTATAGCACAGGGTTCTTGTTCATGCTGATGGCACTCATATTATCAACATTGAGCGCCGTCGGCTTCCTCTGCGGCACTCCAATCTCCTTGAGCAATCGCCGCAGCCATAGCGCCTCCTTTGCGGCTTCCGCGAGCGCAACATACTCCACCTCAGTGCTGGACAGCCCCACACAGTCCTGCTTCTAGCTTACCCAAGACACCGCTGCAGCACCAACCTCAAAAACATGGCCTGATGACGTTGACCTGAGGTCATCAACATCACCTGCCCAGTCAGTGTCAAAGTAGCAAACCAACTCGAGGGAGTCATTACGGGCTCCTCCTCAAAACACAAGTTGCAATTGTGTTGTCTCCTTCATGTAGTGGAGGATTCTCTTTACCGCTTGCCAATGTAGCGGCCCCCAACCAGCAACATAGCGGCTCACTTGTCCCTTGGCAAAGGCAAGATCAGGCCAATCGCCACCATGGCAAACATTGTGCTGCCAACTGCGGACTGGTACGGTACTCCAGCCATTTCTTCCTTCTCGTCCTCCGTGCTCAGGCCCGTGCTCAAGCTCAGCTCACATGTCGTTATCATAGGCGTGCCAATGGGGCTGCACTCCTCCATGTTGTAGCTGTGGAGTACCTCCTGCACATATTTTTCTTCTCCTATCTCCAGCGTGCGTGCTTTGCGGTCCCTCTTGATGGCGATGCCTAGGCAGTAGTCAAGCTCATCCATGTCCGTCATCTTGAACCAGTTGCCAAGCTGTTTCTTCAGGCCTTTAAGCTCCTCCTAGTCCAAAGACTCAAGGATGAGGTCATTCACGTAGAGGAAGACAATGTGGTGAAGCCCTAGCTACTTACAAATGCACACGCTATGATCCGCCTCGCAGCGCTTGAAACCAAGCTTACCCATGAAACTGTCTATCTTGAGGTATCACACGAGCAGAGCTTGCTTCAGTCCATAGAGCACCTTGTGAAGCCGGCACACCTTCCCATGCAGTGCATCCATGCCCTCTAGGCGCGGTGTGCTAGCCTCAACCAGATGGTGTAGGCACCAACCGGCAGCAACAGCGACCAAGGGGGGGCTGGTGCACACCTTCCCGGGGTTGTGGAAGCGTAGGGTCATCTTGGGGGAGCACGGGAACATGAGTGGCACAGTGGGAGAAAACTGTACTTGTTATTCAAGTGTCAACATACAAGACAATATGTACATGAGGTAACCCTAGGCAACCCGAGGTTGCGGAGCCATGTGCGGCTCTGTACGGGTCTTGTATGAGTTTTATTACCTTAGCATCTTGTAGTTTATCTTCCCACCTTTACAACACAAAACAAATTTGCATTATTCTGTGGAGGAACGCCCAAGATATGGCCGTTTCCGTGAACCACGGTAATCTGCCGCTAGCAGTACCACTAACGGCGGTGACGGCCGCACGAAGCGCCCTTTCTGGTAATAATACATCGGGGTACCATTCTGAAGCGCCCTTGGCCCTCAATGATCATTGATTCATTGACTAACCGGGACCCTAGGTACGCTTCCACCTTGTTGGATCTTCCGAGGATCGAGCCTTGCTCCTTGGGGATGAATTCCTGTCACCTGTTTTCCCCTCGGTCAGTCCAACCTTTGGCGGGGCGTAACTTCCTCAATTCTTGATGGATCGACCCCGTTCTCCGGTTGGTCTTGCACATTTTTTTCTGTAGAGTCTAGATCCACAATCCGATTACACATTCAAGGAAGCCTCATGCCGTGATCAGTGCCGCTGGAACTGTCTGACTTACACTACCCCAATTTAGGAGTAAGCCATCCCAGTTTGCTCTTGGTACCCCTGGAGGATGGCATTCACCCCGCCCACGTTGAAGTTGTGAGCAGGCTCCCATGATTTGTGGGCCATATGGTAGCCCTTCAACTTGACCAGGTACTCCCATCTCCGACCACGACAATGGTGGTCAAGGATGGCCTCCACCTCAAACTCTTGCTCGCCCTCGATCACCACCGGAGGGGAAAGCACGGAACTGCGGCCAGGAAAATGCTCCGCCGGATCATAGTAGAGCTTGAGCGTGGAGATGCCAAACACGTCGTGGACTGGCATGGAAAGCAGAAGATCCAACCACGCCACCACGGGTGTCCGCATTTTGAGCACCTCAAACAGACCAAGCCACCGGTGTCTCAATTTGTCCGACCGGACCCCGCAAAGCTTGACGTGCACACTGTTGAGAAGCACGCGATCACCGACCTTGAGCGTTGCGTGTGCGCGTCGGCGGTCCGCTTGTAATTTCTGCTGCTCTTGCACCTTCTTCAATGCATGCCGTGTTGCCGCCCAAATCTGCTTGAAGTCCCGTGCAGTAGACTCCACCGCAGGCAGTTTGCTTGGGACGTGCAAACTGAGGGGCGTAGTGGGAACCGTCCCGTTCACCACCTCAAATGGCGCCTTGCCGGTGGAGGCGGACGTGAAGGATTTGTACGCCAGTTCAGCGACCGGCAACCGCTGGTCCCATGCCGTCTTGTCCGGATCACCCACTGTACGGAGTAGTTGCTCCGGAGTCTGGTTTGTCTGCTCTGTTTGTCTGTCTGTTTGGGGTGAAAATGGTCCACAGCTGCATCTTGCTGCCGTACCGCTCCATAAGTTCACGCCAGAACTTTCTCTTGAAGTGTGGGTCACGGTCGCTCATAATGGACCGCGGCATGCCATGCAGACGCACCACGTGCTTAAGGAACAGCCGAGCCGTGCCTTCTGCGCTGACCGTATCACGCATCACAATGAAGTACAACATCTTGCTGAAGCAATCCACCACCACCAATTCCGCATTGTGGCCTACCGCTGTCGTGGGCACCCCTCTGATGAAATCCCTGGAGATGTCTTGCCATGGCTGCTCGGGGATGGGCAGGGGTTGTAGGAGACCCGGGGTCTTTGTCCTCCGCGCCTTGTGGCACTGGTACACGTCATAACTCTGGCAGAATTCAGCCACCTCTGATGACATGGTAGGCCACCAAAAGAAGCGAGCCACCGTCTTCAATGTCTTGTCCGTGAAGAAGTGACCGCTCGGGCCACTGTCATGGCACTCCTCCAAAATCAGCTGCTAAAGCGCGGGTACCGCGGGGACCACCACCTGCTGTGTCTCGTGCCGTCGCCGCTCCTAGGCCGCCATGGTCGGCACAACCATGTGGTAGCAAAAAACTATTTTTCCAGGTCGCCACAGTTTGGCACAAGCACCCGGATTTAAGGCTAGCCCCTAAGCCGTGACTCACGGTACTAGGAAATCTAAGAAACCCTATAGAATCAAGCAAGTACAAGATAAAGATGCTACAATAGGTTGAGCACCACTCAACAAGGTAAGGGGGAGGCGAGGGGTCAACTCTAACTCAACGTTTATTATCCACACACGCCCTCCTCACTAATCTTGTGTCGCCTTTTTTTCTTGTCTTCTTGTCTTTTGGTCTTCCTTGGCCTCTTCTTGCGTCTTCTTGGCGCGCCTTGCGCCCCCTTGGAAGCGTGTTTCTTGTTTTTCTTTTTCTCTCAAGTTTTGAGAGTATATGGTATTGAAAAAGGGCACCGCCCCAATTCCTAGTTGAAGAGGAGGAGAGGGAGCCTTGAGAAGAAGGGGGAAAAGTGAGTGCTTTGGGGATGGATACTCCCTATCCTGTCCCACAAGATTTCCCTTAGCCCACTCGGATGTAGGAGAAGCTAAAAGGAAGAAGCCCCAAAAGATGTCTCTTTCCCAGCTTCCTCATACACTATACGGCACTTGAAACGGTGAAGTGTAGATGTCCTAGTCCCTTCTGGCGTTTGTGCTCCTACTTTGAGCTGCCGGCGGTATTCTATGCACATTGTAGCCGCCGTTTCTATCAAACCCTTGGTCGCATGGGTCATCAAGCTTTGAGAACCACTGTAACAGGTCGGAACCTATAGCTCCTGCACTTAGGTCATCATCGGAGTTTCCATAATGGTATTCTCAGTCTGCATCAGGGGTTTACCCCCTTCGCAGGATTGACGGGCAATGATCATCAACGACCCTGAGCAGGGAGACTCAAATGTTTTGAGTCTCCGGAGGCCCATTTCTGTTTAAACCTTACCCCTGGTTTTGGGACCCAACCCGGAGGTTTTTGCCTGAAATGCATACGTTTGCACGAATTTTCTTGTTTTGAAACTCACAGGTTGTCCTAAACAAACAGGAGTTTCAGTTTTGATGCGTCGCCGCAATATCATCATGTGCGAGGTACGATTGGCAATTTCAAGCCAACTTTTCTCACGCACCCGCTCTCTTACACTCACTGCCCATGTCCCTCATCCTCGCTTGCTTGATTGCAAGGAGGGTGAGTGGGGGGCGAGGGCACGAGTCCATGAGGCCTCGCCCTTGAGGCCCTCGCAGTTCCTCAGCTGCCGATCAGGCTGAGGCCGTGATCGGCAGTTGGCGGCTCGCCGGCTAGTGGCTGGCCGGTGGCTTGGCCAGCCGTCGGCTGTCCAGCCAACAAGCAGCAAGCTGGCCGTCGGCCAACCGTCGCTGACGCGAGGGGTGGTACGCAACGACCCCTTGCTTCAGTTAGGAGGGAAGGCCGAACCGGCCCTCCCGCTTCAGCTTCAACCACTCTCGCAAACCTATGAGCAGACGTGCCATGACCTTTTGGTCAACTTCTTGATGCATCACAACGAATCTGGATATTTAAAGATGCATCGTGCATCTTTAAACTCCACACTTTTATATATATGTTTGATCATTTTGACACTTGCCATCAAAGTACACTTATTGCTTATTATGAATTGCTGATGTTTCCCAACTCTAAATTGTCATTTGCCTTGCATCTTTTACCTGTTCACCATCTATGCTCCGTTCGGCATAACACTTGGTATCAGAGCAAAGCGTTGCTCAAGAGGCATCTCACTACTTTTCTCATCCGGAGGACTACCTTGCACAAGTGTTTAGCGCATCTCGCACGTCAAGACTTTGCAGACTTTGCGACTATGACGTGAAGCGAGCGAGCACAACCAACAACCAGCAGTGGGTCTTCGGCGACAATTTTGGCGATGGAGTAGAACGTGCCGATGCAGGCGAACCCTAAAGCGACAGCAAACTCTGGCGTGGTAGGCCTTGAGGGTGCAAGGACAAACCCTATGGCTTTGATGACCAATCCAGTCACGGCCCCTACGGCGTTGAACCTGCCACCCCTACCAACAGTCCTGACAATGACATGAGGGACGGCAGGTGGCATTGGTCGACAAGCATGGATCAACGAGGAGCTGGTGTACAGGATCTCCGCACCGCAGGGAATCAACAACCACTTGCTCCAACAATTCAACGTCATGATGGAGGCTCTTTGCAACACAAGAGTGTGTGAAGCAGTGCTCATCGAGAGAAATTCCTAACTCTCAAGCGAACCCAAAGTTTGTCCAGCTTCATCAGAATCATTCAAACCTGCAAACTCAAAAGGACCAACGGTTCAGATGTAGTTGACGAGTTTGGAGGTGTACTTCACTGCTGCTTAGGTCAATGATGATGAAAACATAATTGACCTCACGGCTGCACTTTTGCATGGCGCAGCGTTAAGTTGGTGGTCCGATCTAAAGACCACCTAACGGCAGCAAGAGACCGGCGGAAAATCATCGGCGGCTCCCGGCGCCCGTGTCACATCACCGACTGCATGCGTTCAACCCTTGGAGCAGATCAACCCACAGTAGCAAGACATGCTGATGCCACCAACGGACTGGAATAAATTTGTGCGCGCGATGCTTGCAACCTTTGGACAACTGAACAAAAAATCTGACACACGCTACAAGCTCTAGCGTCTACGTGAGCAGTACAGCGTCATGGGGTATGCACGGGGATTCTGCGAGATTATCACTGGAGCCCACATCACCCCTGACGAACTCTGTGTCCACTTCAAATACCGCCTCAATTGAGATATCTAGCAAGCAATCACTATTTTTGGCATCTAGAACGACTTACGGATGATGGTTGCCAAAAGGATTGACAGCGCCCACTACAATGCTTGTATGCAGGAATCCTACGGCTGGCGACCTCCTAACCACAGTTACTGTGGAAATGGAAGAAATGAGTCCTCCTCGACTCTGATGGAAGTGGACACCGTCGACTAGAAGAAAATGTGCATCTACTACAACTGCGGAAAAGTCGGGCACATCGCTCGTAACTTTCAAAGCAAGCGACAGGCCAAAAAAGGGGGGGAAGTCATAGAAAAATGAGTCAAAAAACGACAAAGGGCAGAATTGAAAGGCCTAACTCTTGTCCGTGAGGAGCCATCTGCACTGAACAATTGCCCATGAGAACAGCCCACATCGTCGCATAGGGTTTCTGAGATCGCAAAGTGCGATGAGGGGTATGAGGACGAGCATCTGGCAATACCGCTCAACGTTTAGCCTCAAGGATGCAGAAGCTGTAGAACAGTACCGGCACTATTGGATGTAGGAGCGTGATGCAGCTTCTTAAGCAAGGACATGGTTTGCAAGCTGGGTTTGCAGACAAACCCAGGGGCTTTTGAAGGAAAAATCGTTGAGAGAGACTACAGATATAGAGAATCCTAGAACCACTACAACTACAAGTGGGAGATCTTTGGGATGTAACTGTCTGGAGGTCTTGTCCAATGAGCGATCACAAAATCATCCTCGGACAAGATTTCTTGTACCAGCACAATCCGTAGATCAACTGGAATAGCGGCAAAGTCTATGTGGAGATTGGCGGTGCCAAATGACAACTTCCATGAGCGGGTCAAAAACAGACAGTAGAATGAAGCCCGGCTTTGGACTCCTCTACGAGATATTGACCATTGCATTGGAATGAAGCCGGGCAACAGACGTACCTTCTGAGGGGCCTATCGGATGAGCAATAACAAGCTGTCTGAGCTGAAAAATCAGCTCGACGAGATGGTTGGTCAAGGGTTCATCCACCCGTCCACGTCACCATACAACGCACCAATACTATTCATAAAAAGTAAAACTGGGCAGATGTGGATGTCCGTGGCTTACCGGGCTTTGAAAGATGGTACCATCAAGAACTGCTACCCTCTCCCTCGAGCCGATGAACTTTTTGACCAACTCGGAGGAGCCCAACTTTTCAGTATTATTGTTTTACACATCGGATATCACCAGATACGTGTGGCAGCCACCAACAATGAGAAGACGTTGTTGTAACCTTGCTACCGGCACTTCGAGTTCACGGTCATGCCCTTTGCCCTATTGACATTTATGGCGGTAGTGAAAAACATTTTCCAAGCATACCTTGACAATCATGTTGTGGTACATCTTGACAACATTCTGGTGTACAGCCGTAACCCAGAGGAGCAATCTTGACTTCTTAAAAAAGTCCTCAGAGTTATACAAAGATTGCTTTTGGAAAACTATCAAAATGCGACTTCGGTTGTTGTTTGGTCGAGTTTTGAGTCATGTCATCAACGGCAGACGGATCACCATGGATTTGAAAATCAGTTGTAGCAGTTGCTGATTGGCCGACTCAAACCAACGTTCGAGAAATTCAGGTTTTTCTCAGAGTCTGCAATTACTACCGGCAATTCCTACGAGACTACGCTCAAGTGTGAGTGCCTCTTTCCACCCTCACTTGAAAAGAAAACAAGGGGCGTTGGGGAGATAGCAAGCAAGAAGCGTTCACCGCTTTGCGGAACGCTCTGACCTTGGTATCAGGCCTATGATTAGCTGATCCAACGGCCGACTACGTCATGGCTATGGATGCATCAGACCGAGCCATTGGCACGATTCTTCTACAAGACCACGGCAATGGTGAACAACCGGTTGCCTATACGTCTCACAAACTACGAGGACCAGAACTAAACTCTGCGGTCCACACAAAGGAGATGCTGGTGGTGGTGCACGTGTTTAAGACGTGGTGATGCTACTTTTAGTGTCACTGATGCAACGTGCGCATCGACCACCACGTACTGAAACATGTGAAGATGCAGCCGAATCTCAGCCCGCGTCAAACCCAATTGATGGACTTCCTTGTATCCGGGTTTGACAAAAAAAATTGAGTTCCGACAAGTCAAAACCAATCCGGGGAATGCACTCAGCCGCCGGCCAGATTCAATGATCGACGTGGCAGCCCTACAACTACAGCAAGACCCGTACCTTGAGCGATTGTTCACACGAGGCTACGGCCAGCACGGCGGACATGATACAAAATTCTGTTTTGACGCACCCTTGTGGCGACAACGCTTCACCAACAAGTGGTCGTTCCCCCGAACAATGAACTTCACCGAATGTTGCTTGAAGAATGCGGCGACACTGGTCCAGGTGGACACTTCGGAGAGGACAGGAGGCTAAAGAAGCTAGCAAAGAACTATTGGTGGGACAAGATGCAGTCTGACGTGGCCAACTTCTGCAAAACCTGAAACACATGTCAGCAGCAGTATTCTGGATGCACGAGGCCACGCGGACTACTACAGCCGTTGTTTTGAGAGAACCATAGGCAGGAATTTGTCACCGGATTACCAGTCACACCCAAGGGATATGACGCAGTCCTCGTGGTTGTCGACAAGTTTTCCAAAATGTCCCACTTCATCCCAATAACGACCACTGTCACCGCCAAGCGAGCGGCACGAGTGTTTTTAAACAACATCGTATTGTTACGCGGCGTACCAAGAACCATCACGAGTGACACTGAAAATTGATTTACTAGTCGTTTTTGGCACAAACTGATGACTCGATACGGCAGTAGAATTCAGCTTTCGACAGCGTTCCATCATCAAACCGCCGGTCAAACCGAGCGGACAAATGAGATGCTCAAACAACTGCTCAAAATGTTATGGAGACCTTATGGGACAGAATCGGCACAGAAACTCCCGACCGCTAAAATCGCATATGATTCGGCAGTTTCCACCCCAACAGGTAAAACCCTACTTTAAGTGGTGTATGACAAACTTCTCGCCACTCCAGCTGGACTACAAATCTGCAACAACATTCCCGCGGTCAACGTTCAATGCCGATACTTCACCACCGTATGGGAGGAAATATGTTAAACCATCGCAAAGACATAAGGAGTGATAAAACGAGCATTTTACATACATCGCAGCAATTACATCTTCACTGCTGGCGATGAAGTTCTACTCAGCTTGGCAAACATCAAGCTCCGTGTGTAAACCGGGCGCGGTGTGCTGGCCTCAACCGCATGGTGTAGGCACCAACCGGCAGCAATGGCAACCAAGGGAAGGTTGGTGCACACCTTCCCGGGGTTGCAAAAGCATAGGGTCATCATTGAGGATCACGTGGACACATATGGCACAGTGGGAGGAGACTGTACTTGTTATTCAAGTGTCAACATACAAAACAATATGTACATGATGACACATCCTAGGCAAACCGTGGTCGCCAAGCCATGCGTGGCTCTGTACAAGCCTAGGCTCAGCATCACGTAATTCATCTCGCCATTTTTCCAACGCACCAAGAATCGCGTTATTCTATGGAGGAACGGCCAAGATATGGCCGCTTCTGTCAACCACAACAATTTTCCAGTGGCAGCACCACTAACGGCGGTAACGGCCACCCGAAGCGCCCTTTCTGGCAATAACACATCGGGCCACCATTCCGAAGCATCCTTGGCCCTCAACGATCCTTGATTCATTAACTAACTGGGACCAATGTACGCTTTGGCCTTGTTGGGTCTTCCGAGGGTCGAGCCTTGGTTCTTGGGTATGAATTCCCGTCACGCGTTTTCCCCTAGGCCGGTCCAACCTTTGGCTGGGCGTAACTTCCTAAATTCTTGATGGATCCTCCCCACTCTTGGATCAATTTTGCACGGTTTTCCCTGTAGAGTTCAAATCCACAGTCAGGTTACAACGGTGGTCAAGGATAGCCACTACCTCAAACTCTTGCTCGCCCTCGATCACCATCGGAGGGGGAGGCGCGAAACTGTGGCCAGGAAAATCCTCGGCTGGATCATGGTAGAGCTTGAGCTTGGAGATGTGGAACACATCGTGGACTGGCATGGAAGGCGGAAGATCTAACCACGCCACCACGGGTGTCCGCATTTTGAGCACCTCGAACGGACCAAGCCAACGGGGTTTCAACTTGTCGGACCGGACCCCGCGAAGCTTGACGTGCAGGCTTTTTAGAAGCACGCGATCACCGACCTTGACTGTTACGTCTGCGCATCGGTGGTCCGCTGGTGCTTTCTGCTGCTCTTGTGCCTTCTTTAATGCATGCCGCGTTGCCATCCAAATCTGCTTGAAGTCACGTACGGTAGACTCCACCGCAGGTAGGTTGCTTGCAACGTGCAAACTAAGGGACGTGGCGGGAACCTTCACATTCACCACCTCAAATGGTGCCTAGCCGGTGTAGGCGGACGTGACGGATTTGCACTCCTGTTTAGCGACCGCTGGTCCCATGTCGTCTCTTCTGGATCACCCACTGTACGGAGGAGCGGCTCCAGAGTCAGGTTCGTCTGCTCCGTTTGTCCGTCACTTTGGGGTGAAAACTGGTCAACAGCTGTACCTTGCTGCCGTACCGTTCCATGAGTTCTCACAAGAACTTTCTCTTGAAGCGTGGGTTACAGTCGCTCACAATGGACCACGGCACGCCATGGAGATACACCACATGCTCGGGGAATTGCCGAGCCGTGCCTTCCACGCTCACTGTTTCACACATCGTAATGAAGTGCGACATCTTGCTGAAGCGATCCACCACCACCAACACCACATTCTGGCCTACCACTGTCGTAGGCAAACCCGTTAGAAAATTCATGGAGATGTCTTGCCACGGCTACCCGGGGATGGGCAAGGGTTGTAAGAGACCCGGTGTCTTCTTCCTTTGTCTCTTGTGGCGTTGGTACACGTCACAACTCCGACAGAATTTAGCCACCTATGACGACATGGTGGGCCACCAAAAGAAGCGAGCGACCGTCTTCAATGTCTTGTCGGTAGAGAAGTGACCGCTTGGGCCACTTTCATGGCACTCCTCCAAAATCAGCTGCAAAAGTGCGGGCATTGCGGGAACCACCACCTGCTGTGTGTCGCTCCGTCGTTGCTCCTCGGCTGCCATGGTCGGCACAACCACGTGGTAGAAAACACTCTTTTTCTAGGTCGCCACGGTTCAGCACAAGCACGTGCATTTTAGGCAAACCCCTAAGTCATGACTCACAGTACAAGGAAATCTAAGAAATCCTAGAGATACGAGCAAGTACAAGATAAACAAGCTATAATAGGTTGAGCAACGCTCGACAAGATGAGGGGGAGGCGAGGGGTCAACTCTAACTCAATGTTTGCACTCCACACACGCCCTCCTCACTAATCTTGTATCATCTTGTTTTCTTATCTTCTTGTCTTTGGTCTTCCTTGGCCTCTTCTTGCATCTTCTTGGTGCACCTTGCGCCCCCTTTGAGGCGCATTCCTTATGCTCCCTGGCAATGTGGCGGCCTCCAAAAATTCTCACAGTGGCACCTTTCTCGTTTTTCTTTTTCTCTCAGGTGGTGTTAGTATCTGGTATTGAGAAAGGGCACTGCTCAAATTTCTGGTTGAAGAGGATGAGAGGGAACCTTGAGAAGAGGGAGGAAAAGTATGTGGTTTGGGGATAGATACTCCCTATCCCGTCACAAAACTTACCTTGACCCACTGGGATGGAGGAGAGGCTAAAAGGAAGAAGTCCCAAAAAACACCACTCTTTCCCCGCTTCCTAACACACTCTATGGCGCTTCAAATGGTGAAATGTACATTTTGTCATCCCTTCTAGCGTTTCTGTTGCTACTTGCAGCTGCTGGCAGTGTTTCATGTACATCGCAACTGCTGTTTCTGTCAAACCCTTTGTTGTGTGGGTCATCTAGATCTAAGAACCACTGTAACAGGCCGGAACCTCTAGCTCTTGCATTTAGGTTGTCATCGGAGTTTGCAGAATGGCATTCTCAGTCCGCGGCTTGGATTTAACCCCTTCGCACGACTGAGGGGCAATCATCATCAACGACCCAGAGTTGGGAGACTCAACTATTGTGAGTCTTCGGAGGCCCATTTTTGTTTCTAACCTCACCCCTAGTTTTGGGACCCAAACCGGAGGTTTTTACTTAGAACATTTGTGTTTGCAGGAGTTTCCTAGTTTTGAAACTCGCAGTTTGTCTTAAACAAACTGGAGTTTCAATTTTGACATGTCCCCATGAAATCATCGTGTGCAAGGCATGATCATAAATTTTGCACCGACTTTTCTCATGCGCCCCTCGCTCTCACCCTCGCTCCCCCTATCCCTCATCCTTGCTCACTCGCTTGCGAGGAGGGCAAGTGGGGGGCAATGGCACAAGGCCATGAGGCCTCGCCCTTGAGGCCCTGGCGGCCCATCAGCTGCCGATCAGGCTGAGTCCGCAATCGGCAGCTGGCGGCTGGCCGGCTGGTGGCCGGCCGGTCGCTCGGCCAGCCGCCTGCCATCCAGCCGGCTGGCAGCAAGCTGGCCGACGGCCAGCAGTTTGCTGGCCGTCGGCCAACTCTCGCTGACGCGAGGGGTGGTGCGCAACTACCCCTCGCTTCAGCAAGGAGGGAAGGCAAATCCGGCCCTCCCGCCTCAGCTTTGACCACTCTTGTAAACCTACGAGCAAAACTGTCACGACCTTTTGATCGACTTCATAAACTATCACAAAACATCTGGAGTTTTAAAGATGCATCCTGCATCTTCACCATCAATTCTTGAAGACCCCCAACTTCTTGGCGGACTTTCTCGGATTCAACCACTCATGATGCAACTTCGCACGCGTTGCTGGACATGTAATACAATGACTCTGACTATACTTCATTTGTAACTCGACACTTGTATATATATGTTCGATCCTTTTGACACTTGTCATCGAAGAACACTTATCGCTAGTTATGAATTACTGAAGTTTCCCAAACTCTAAATTGTGTTTTACCTCGCAACTTCTACATGTTCACCACCTATGCTCCATTTGCATAACACATGGTATCAGAGCAAAGCGTTGCTTAACAGGCATCTCACTTATTTGCTCATCCGGAGGACTACCTCGTACAAGTATTAAGTGCATCTCTCATGTCAAGACTTTGCATACTTCGCGACTATGACGTGAAGCGAGCAAGCACAACTGACAACCAGCAGCGGGTATTCATCGATGACTTCGGCGATGGAGGATCAGAACGTGCCGATGCAGGCAAACACTGACACGACAGCGAACTCTGGCGTGGCAGGCCTTGTGGCTGCAGGGACAAACCCTATGGCTTTGACGACCAATCCAGTCATGGACCCTACGGCGATGAACCTGCCGCCCCTACCAACAGCCTCGACAATGACATCAGGGACGGCAGGTGGCATTGGTCGACAAGCGTAGATCAACAAGCAACTGATGAACAGGTCTCCGCACTCGAGGGAATCAACAACCACCTGCTCTAACAACTCAACGTTGTGATGGAGGCTCTTTGCAACACAAGAGTGTGTGAAGCAGTGCTCATGAAGAGAATATCTCAACTCTTGAGCAAACCCAACATTTGTCCGGCTTCATCAGAATCAATCAATCCTGCAAACTCAAAAGGACCAATGGTTTGGATGTGGCTGACGAGTTTGGAGGTGTACTTAACTGCTGCTTAGGTCAATGACGATGAAAAGAAAATTGACCTCGCGGCTGCGCTTTTGCGTGGCATGGCGTATAGTTGGTGGTCCGATCTAAAGACCACCCAACGGCAGCAAGAGACCGACGGAAAATCATCAGCGGCTCTCGGCGCCCGTCTCACATCACCGACTTCGTGCGTTCTACCCTTAGAGCAGATGATCCCACATGGCAAGACGTGCACACGCCACCAACCAACTGGAATGAAATTGTGCGCTTGATGCTCGCAAGCCATGGACAACAAAGCAAAAAACGTGACCACTGTACAACCTCTAGTGTCTACGTCAGTAGTCCAGCGTGGCAGAGTATGCACGGGGATTCCGCGAGATTGTCACCAGGGTAGACATCACCCTCGATGAACTTTATTTCCACTTCAAATACAGCCTCAATCAAGATATCCAGTGAGAAATCGCTGATTTTGGCATCCAGATTTGCTTACGGATGATGTTTGCCAAAAGGATCAACAGCACTGACTATAACGCTCAGATGCAGGAATCCTAGGGCTGGCAACCTCCTAACCACATTATTATGGAAATCAAAAGAAAAATGAGTCGGCTGCCTCATCGACTTTGATGGAAATTGACACCGTGGACCAGAGGAAAACGCGAATCCACTACAATGGCGGAAACATTGGGCACATCACTCGCAATTGTCAGAGCAAGCAACAGGCCAAAAACCGGGGGAAGTCAGAGAAAAACGAGTGAGGAAATGGCAAAGGACAGAAGTAAAAGATCTAACTTTTGTCTTTGAGGAGCCATCTACACTGAACGATCATCCATCAAAATGGCCCACATCATCGCAGAGGGTTTTTGAGATCGCAATGTGTGATGAGGGGTACAAGGATCACCATCCAGCGATAACGCTAGAATTTCAGCCTCGAGGATGCACAAGCCGCAAAATGGTACCAACATTATTGGATGGAGGAGCGTCACACAGCTTTGTAAGCAACGACATGGTTTGCATGCTGGGTTTGCAGACCAAACCAGGGGCGAGAGACTACAGATACGGAGACTTAGAGAACCACTACGACTACAAGTGGGATATCTTTGGGATGTAACTCTCAGGAGGTCTTGTCCAATGAGCGTTCACAAAATCATCCTCAGACGAGAATTCCTGTAACGGCACAATCCATAGATCGACTGGAACAACGGCGATGTCTACGTGGAGACTGACGGCACCAAATGACAACTTCCATGAGCAAGACGAAAATAGACAACACAAGCAGTAAAGATGGAAGCAGCAGAGGAAGCCGCGGAAGTTGAAAACGAACAACCGGTGCAACTGCTATCGCTCAACCTGGCCAAGCACTATCTACGAGAAGCCGGTTCATGGCTTGTACATCTCACACCAATGGGAGAAGCAGAAGTGGCAGTAGCTGACTCATCATCATACTCATCAGCTTCATTGGCCTCGACAAAGTTTGCGATGGTACCCAAAGAGTTTGCATCCCTCATCGAGGAATATGCAAACGTCTTCCTCGACAAACTCCCCAAAACTTTACCTCCTCAACAAGATATCGACCATCACATTGAACTGAAGCCGGGCAGCAGACGTATCGTCTAAGGGGCCCATCGGGTGAGCAATCACAAGCTGACTGAGCTAAAAAAGTAGCTGCACGTGATAGTCAGTCAAGGGTTCATCCACCCATCCACGTCACCATACGCCGCACCAATGCTATTTGTATGATATAAAACTGGCCAGACACGGATGTCCATGGATTACCGGGCTTTGAATGATGCTACCATCAAAAACCGCTACCCTCTCCCTCAAGCCAATGATTCTTTTTACCACCTCCGAGGAGCCCAAGTTTTCAGTATAGTTAACTTACGCAGCACATATCACCAGATACGAGTGGCAGCTGCTGACATTGAGAAGACAGCATTCTGAACTTGGTACGGGCACTTCGAGCTCACGTTCATGCTGTTTGGATTAAGCAATGCCCTGGTGACATATATGGCGGCACTGAAAAACATTTCCCAACTGTACCTTGACAATCTTTTTGTGGTATATCTTGACAACATTTAGGTGTACAGCCGTACCCCAGAGGAGCACGATGGACTTCTTAAAAAAGCTCTCAAAGTTTTACAAATAGATTTGTTTTGGGATAACTCTCAAAATGCAATGTCTTTCGTTGTTCGATCGAGTTTTTTGGTCACGTTATCAGTGACAGATGGATCACCATGGATTTCAAAAACAGTGGTTGCACTCGCTGATTGGCCGACGCCGACCAACGTTCAAGAATTTCGGGTCTTTTTGGATTCTGCAATTTGTACTGGCAATTTGTACGGGACTACGCTCGAGTGTGAGCACCTCTTTCTGACCTCTCTGGAAAAGAGAACAAGTGGCAGTGGGGAGATAGCGAACAAGAAGCATTCATCGCTTTGCGGAACTCTCTGACCTTGGCACCTGCCCTACGATTAGCCGATCCAACAGCCGACCATGTCATGGCTACGGATGCATCAGACCGAGCCATTGGCATAATCCTTGTGTAAGACCACGGCAACGGCAACAAATTGGTCTCCTATACGGAAAAAAAACGGTGAGGACAGAACTCAATCATACGTTCCACAAAAAGAAGATTCTAGCAGTCGTGCACGTGTTTAAGACGTGGCAATGCTACCTGGAGTATCGCCGATGCATCGTGCACATCGACCACCATGCGGTGAAACATGTGAAGACGCAGCCGAATCTCAACAGCGTCAAACCCTATGGATGGAGTTCCTTGAATCCTAGTTTGACTAAAACATCGAGTATCGACCGGTCAAAACTAGTCTGGTGGATGCACTCAGCTGCCGACCAAGTTTAATGACCAACATGGCAACCCTACAACTACTGCACGATCTGTACCTTGCACGATTGTTCACACGAGACTACGACCAGCACGTCGGACATGATAAAACCAAACAATGGTTTGACGCACCCTAGTGGCGACGATGCTTCAACAACCAAGTGCTTGTTCCCCCGAACAACGAACTTCGTCCAATGCTGCTTGAAGAATTCCACGACACCGGTCCAGGTGGACACTTCAGAGAGGTCAGGAGGCTGAAGAAGCTTGCAAAGAACTATTGGTGGGACAAGATGCAATCCGACGTGGTCAACTTCTGCAAAACCTGCGACGCATGTAAGCAGCAGAAATATCGTCGCAGGATGCCACCCAGACTACTACAACCGCTGTTTTGACTCAACCATGGGCAGGCATCTTCATGGACTTTGTCACCGGACCACCAGTCACAACTGAGGGATGTATCGCAATCCTCGTGGTTGTCGACATGTTTTCAAAAATATCCCACTTCATCCCAAAAACGACCACCGTCACCGCCAAGGGAGCAGCGCGACTGTTTTTAAACAACATCGTATGGTTACGCGGCGTACCGAGAACCATCACAAGTGATACTGACGATTGATTTACTAGCCATTCTTGGCACGAACTGATGACGCGCTTCAGCAGCAGAATTCAGCTTTTGATAGAATTCCATTGTCAAACCGACGGTCAAACCGAGCGGAAAAATCAGACGCTTAAACAATTGCTCCAAATGTTATGAAAACCTTATGGGATGGATTGGGAACAAAAACTCCCGACTGCCGAAATCGCATATGATTTGGAGGTTTCCACCGCAACAGGTAAAACCGTATTTGAAGTGGTGTATGACAAAATTCCCACCACTCCAAAAGACTACAAATCCGCAGGAATATTTCCACGGTCGATGTTCAACGTCGAGACTTCACCACTGTCTGGGAGGAAACACGTCGAAGACACAAGCAGCAATGAAACGAGCGGCTGACCAACATCACAGCGATGACATCGTCACCACTGGCAATAAAGTTCTACTCATCTTGCCAAACATCAAGCTCCACATGTGAACTGGGCGCGGTCTGCTAGCCTTAACCTTATGGTGTAGGCACCAACCAGCGGCAAAAGCGACCAAAAGAAGCAAGCCACCAACCGGCGGCGGCAAAAGCGACCACCTCTGATGACATGGTGGGCCACCAAAAGAAGCAGGCCACTATCTTCAATGTCTTGTCTGCGGAGAAGTGACAGCTTGGGCCATTGTCATGGCAATCCTCCAAAATCAGCTGCCAAAGCGTGGGTACTGCGGGAACCACCACTTGCTGCATGCCGCGCTGTCGCTTATAAGGCGCCTCAAAGAAAAATCTCCGAGCGTCAAATTCCCCATACGCCTCATATCCCTCTGTGAAGAGCTTCACAATGGTAAGAGATGCGACCCACATCATAAGGTCTGGTCGTCATGAGTGTGCGTCAGCTGGGTTAATGAAATCTGGCCGGTATACAATCTCCTAGTCGAAGTGCGACTCGAGGTAATCCATCCAATGCACTTGTCGCCGGCTCAGGTTCGGCAGCGTCTTGAAGTACCTCAACGCGTGGTGGTCGGTGTAGATAGTACATTTCCGCGCCTTGAGCTAGCATTGCCAGTTCTTGAAGGCTGCAACCACTGCGAGTGTCTCCTTGTCATGGGTGGCGTAGTTCAACTCGGCCCTGTAGAACTTGCACCAGTAGTAGGCAACCGGCTGCGACTCATTGCCAAAATCCTACAAAAGGATTCCACGAATGGCAAGGTCCGATGGATCCATTGCCGTTTCAAACTCACGGCCGCTGTCCGCAAAGTGCAAGGTTGGTTCAGAGGACAGAGCCCTTTTGAGATTCTTAAAGGCTTCTTGTTTGCCAACTCCCCAACTCCACTCGTGATCTCTACGAGTGAGATGTGAGAGTGTCGCCGACACTCCCGCATAGCTAATGATAAAGCTACGGTAACAGTTACAAAAACCAAGGAACACTTGTACATCGAACACACTACACAACTTCGGCCACTCTTGTACAGCCGACACCTTGCACGGGTCCATGGAAATTTGTCCATTGCCAATTATGTTCCCAAGGAATTCAACTCTCACCACAGCAAACTCCGACATAGATATCTTTGCCAAAAACATCTCCTTCCTCAAAATCTTAAGGACGTTCTTCACATAATCCACATGCTCCTCCGCTATCCTGCTAGACACCAAAATGTTGTCAAAGTACACCACCACGAAGTAATCTAGATACGGCCTGAAGATGATATTCATCACCACCATGAAGGTGGTTGGCACATTGGTCAACCCAAAAGGCATCACAAGGAACTCGTACTGACCATAGCAGGTACGGAAGGTCATCTTTTCCACATCATCCGCTGCATTGTGGATCTGGTGGTAGCCGGAACGGAGGTGGATCTTTGTGAAGAAGCGAGTCGCACGGAGCTGATCAAAGAGCTCCTCGGCCCATGGAAGTGGGTACCGGTTTTTTATTCTCAACTCGTTCAACGCCCGGAAGTCCACGCACATGCGCATCTTCCCCGTCTTTTTCTGCACAAACAAGACAGGTGCAGTGTAAGGAGACGAGGAGGGCCGGATGAAGCCCTGCTCCATCATCTCGGTGAGCTACTTCTTGATCTCCTACAGCTGCGCATTGCTCATGCGGTATGTTACACAAATAGGGGGATGAACTCCAGGTTTGAGGTCGATGCGATGGTCCACGTCCCGCTTTGGTGGCAGACCCACCGGGAGGTTATTGGGATATACGTCCTCAAACTCTGTAAATACCTTCAGCAGCCCCTCGGGCACCGTGGCAAACTTGCCTTGGACCCCCAGATAATAACAAGTCACCCCATGCACCACAGCAGGTACCACATCCTCTGGTTCATCGAAATCATCCTCCACGTCTTGCACGAACGCCAGAAAAATCTGCTTATTTTTCGAATGACACACTTAAGTTGCACCAAGTTTAGCATCAATGGCACCGATTCCTCCTTGCAAGGCACCAGATGCTACGGCGCTTCCTCCCCGCAAGTCTCCTCCTCCGCGGCCTCTTTCTCAGACCATGTAGGAAGGGGATACTCCTTTTCTCCGAGCTTGACCAAGACGGTGCGTGCCTCCCATTGGACAATGGGGTGTACGCGTGGAGGAAGTCACAACCAAAGATCACATTGTAATCCTTCATCGGAAACACCCGGTATACAGTCGTTATGCAAAGCCTTCCCACGCAAATGGAGAGGGGACGAGCCAGGTACCCCACTTCAATTGTGTTGCCCACTTGGTTAGCGGTCATTTTCTTGCTCGTGGGTGCAAGACCCCATTTCCGAGCACACTCCATACTCACAAAACTGTGGCTCGCGCCACAATCCAGAAGATTCCCCACCTTCCCCTTGACGCTGTTCATTCGCGCCTCCAAGAGAAGTGCGGGCTGCTCCACCTCATACCCCGCGTCACATGCCTTGACCTCGGAAACCCCCTTGATTGGCGCAAGGAGTTTGTATGGGCAGTCAAGTGGCGGTTTGAGTTGAGAGGATCTAGGATTAACACCATCTACTCCCCTCCCTCCTTTTTGTTTACTCTTTTGTTGCTTTATTTGCTTCCTTCGTGGCTTGCTTCCCCTTCCCTTGCCGCTTACCCCTGTCGTTGCCCTTCTTTGGACTCCAACAATCACACGTAATGTGGCCAGGCTTGCCACAATTGTAGAACTTGCGTGGTTGCAATACTCTGATCTCCATGGGCACGTCGTTGCTCTTGGCCCGCTTGCCGTAACCACCACTGAAAGAGTTGCGGCTGTTGGCATGAGCCTGCATTACGCGCAATTCATACTGCTCTGCCGTTGAGATCATATCCGGCAGGTCGTCGTTGAGGTCATGCATCACCCTCATAGCTCAGGTACAACGGGTCCTCTGGTTACCGCCTTGTCACCGGAGTACATGGTTGGCCTTGGGCACGGATCTGCCAAAAAGACAAGATGCATGCTTGTCTACACTGACAAGGAGAGGTTTTCACATATATGATTGTGCCCCCGAGCCAAGGGTGGCTCTGCTACCAAGTGTAAACCTGGCACGATGTGCTAGCCTCAACCAGATGATGTAGGCACCAACCAGCAGCAATGGGGACCAAGGGGAGGCTGGTGCAGACCTTCCCTGTGTTACAAAAGCGTAGGGTTGTCTTGGGGGAGCACGAGAACACGTGTGGGACAGTGGGAGTGACCTGTACTTGTTATTCAAGTGTCAACATACAAGACTACATGTCCATGACGAAACATCCTGAGGTGGCCAAGCCATGCGTGGCTCCATACTGGCCTGGGATGAGTGTTACTGCTTCAGCATCACGTAGTTCATCTTCCCATCTTTCCAACGCACAAAGAGTCGCGTTATTCCATGGAAGAACGGCCAAGATATGGCAACTTCCATGAACCACATCAACACACCTCTGGTAGCACCACTAACGGCGACGACTTCCGCCCGAAGCACCCTTTCTGGGAATAACACATCGGGGCACCATTCCAAAGTGCCCTTGGCCCTCAATGATCCTTGATTCATTGACTAACTGGGCCTCAAGGTGCACTTCGGCCTTATTGGGTATTCCGAGGGTCGAGCCTTAGTCCTTGGGGATGAGTTCCCGTCACCCGTTTTCCCCTCGGCCAATCCAACCTTTAGCCGGGCGCAACTTTCTGAATTCTTGATGGATTGACCCCGTTCTTCAGTCGATCTTGCACGGTTTTTCCTCTAGAGTCCAAATCCAGAGTCCAGTTACACATGTAAGGAATGTTCAAGCCGTGATCAGTGCTGATGGCACTGTCCGGTTTACACCGTGGATCCAACTGTTTGAGGCTCAAACCGCGATGGTTGGAACTGTTTGAGATCGAGTGCATGCAAACCCTTGTGGTTGCGCGACTCAAACACCCTGACACTATGCAAGCTCATCCAATGTTTCATGTCAGCAGAATCAAGCACTACGAATACCCTGGAGAGATTCTGCGTGGCATAGATGTCCCTCCTCCATCTCCCGTTGAATTGGACAAAGACACGGAGTACGTCATCGAGGAAATCCTTGGCCATGACGTCAAGGCAAGATGACAGAATATCTCGTCTAGTGGCATGGCTACAATGCCGCACATAACAGCTGGGAATCCTACGACAACCTTTGAGACGTCGATCATCTCATCAACAGCTATTACCGCTGTCTCCAGGCCTTGTCTGTACGCGTACCGGGACGTCGTGGCTAAAAGGGGAGGAAGTATTACGTACCAGACGTGCACGAGTCCCTAATCTTCTCAATTGGGTATTTATGCTATTAAACGAACAGCCCATCACGTTGCGAGAACCGTGGTATTCACTCCGACGGTGGAGGGTAAACTGGCCAACGGCCCTGTCCTCATTGGATACTCTCAAAACTTCTGACAGCTTTGACCACTCTCGCGAGCCTACGAACAGAGGTGTCATGATCGTTTGGTCGACTTCTCAATGCATCATGAAAGATCTGGATTTATAAAGATGCATCTTGCATCTTCACCGTCAATTCTCAAAGAGTCCTGACTTCTTGGCGGACCTTCCTGAATCCGACCACTCACGACGCGACTCCACATGCGTCGCTCGGCATTCAACCCAACGACCCCGACTATGCTTCATTCATAACTCGAGAGTTGTATATACATATGTTTGATCATTTTGACACTTGTCATCGAATTACACGTAGCGCTAGTTATGAATATCTCAAGTGTCCTCAACTCTAAATTTTGTTTAGCCTCACAACTTCTACCTGTTCACCATCTACGCTCCATTTAGCGTAACAGTGGTAACGGAACAATACTGTTGCTACCATCGGAGCGTTACTGGTATCGGTGTTAACCTGCCAAGAATATAGGATACCGCAAAAGTCAACATCGCGGTCGGAGACTGCTAACGATCACAATATTGTAGTCCTCCTTTTAACTTAGGACTTGTTTTTCCCAAAAGCCTTGGGTTTCCTTGCTATGTGATTTTGGTTGAAACTCATGTTTACATCCCTGAACCGTGCCTAGATTTTTGGTCATCAAAATTAAAGAATTGGGAGCAAAGCTGTGTCTTGTAGCTCACTTTGCATGCTGCCTTGCGGCTCGCTTTGCATTTTGCAGACTGCCACGTTCTCGTGTCGTCCCCACTGTCGCAAGTCACTGTAGGACTATACCCGGAACGTGGAGATTTCACATTCTGCCCGCATTCCTTGAAACACCTCGCAGAAGCTAAAGCGGTGTGTAGAGCTAATTGATATTTGCAGCTCTAAGGGTTATTTGTCCATGAGGCTAGAATCATTTAGGTGCTTGAAGGTCAAAAGAAGACTAAACCACTTTAGTTGAATAGAAGGGCCCGTACAGTACAATATTTGGTAGTAACTTTGGTTATCATTTCACTACATGCCCACATAAGATTTGATATGATGTTTGGAAATCATCATGCATTGAAGCTTTCCGGTTCACTGTTATTGCTTATTGATTATGTCGGCCTCATGCTGCCACACTTTTTTTGACTAGCAGTTTCTCTCATTCAAAAGGTTTGACTTCACCTCGATAGTGGTGGCAGGTTACTGTTATGTCAATCTTGGTCAGCTCTTGACTTGACGACACTCACTTGCACTGTCATGCTCGCCCTCTCCCCTCGTCTCAATGATTTTGTAAGGCAAGGAGGGAAGGGCAAGGTTGAGAGCTTGAGGCAATCGGCCTCAACCCTCGAGGCCTCACGACCTTCAGGCTGCTGATCGAGCGACCAACTTTAGTAGCGGCCAGCAGGTGGCCAGCCGATGGCCGGCCGGTCACCTGACGAGCCGGTCTGCTGCCAGCTGGACGGTGGCCAGGGGGGTGGCTGGCCACCCGCCAGCCCTTGCTTTGGCAAGGAATGGCCGCGGGCCACCCTCGTACTATTGCAACAAGGGAGGGAAAAACTGGCCCTACCACTTCATTCCTCCCCACTGATTATGAACTGTCCTAGTTCACGAGCAAAAAGTATGAATGCAAGATAGTGAGTCATTAACACTGTGAAATAAGATTAACTATTTCAATCACCAGCTTGGCATGGACACGTACACATTACTTTGGCCTAAGCTGTACCTTGTTGGTCAACATGGCTAGCAGCCTCTCCCCTTGAGGCTGGAGTGTCATGGCGATAACCGTGTTGAGCTTCCCCAACCTTCTATGGTCAGTTTCCATGCCACCCTAGGAAGTTTTATTCAATATTCCTGTGTTCAAGTGGTGCCCCATGCTACTCGTTGATGTATGCAAGGTGTCAACTCACTCTAGTACTCATTGACCACCCTCCTGGGAAAGCAAGATTCAGGCTCCTATGAATCATGTTCAGGTCCAGAGCTGGCTCAATGAATAAGGTATTCCCAAGCAACCTCACAAACACTTTCCATCCGCAACTGCATGTTGGGAGGAACCTGAGGGAATGGAAGGCACCAGTCGGCACGCTGGAGTTTATGAAGACCTGTACCAGAATTTGTCGGGAATCGATAGCTTTCACACCCATAACCTGTAGCAACTCAGCATGGTGATGGTGGATTTTGGTTTCCCAAGCACGCAAAAGTAGTGCTCAAGAAGAGAAATCTCGAACTTTCTAGTGAATCCCATATTTGACCGGGACTCCCCAACTCGTTTGATCCTATGAACTCAAAGGAACTAGCGATAAGGATGTGGTTGGCAAGTTTAGATGTTTATCTTATCACTTCTACTATCAACAATGAAAAAAAGAAAATTGACCTCGCGGCCTCGCTGTTGCATGGTAAGGCTTTGAGTTGTCGGTCTAATCTAAAGACCATCCAACAGCATAGAAAGACTGGCAGCAAGACTGAAAATTTTTATGAACAGCTTACGCGACCGCTCTCACGTCATCAACCATACGCGTACTACCTCCTGACCAAATGAGTCCGACATGGACGACTCCCTCATGCCACTAGAAGCGTGCTACACTCGCTTTCTTTGGAAAAATAAATGAGATGTCTTACGCATAGTATATGCTGTAACGCCTACATCAACAGTCTTGCTTTGTGGAGTAAACACTGCATTTTTGGAAAATCATCGTTGGCAGCGACCATGCCCCTAATGAGCTTTGTGTCTACCACAACAGCCTCAAGCAAGAAAGTCAGTGATCAATCGCCGTTTTTGGAACATAGGAAAACCTTGTGCAAATGTCCGTATCGGCTGATCATATCAACAGAATAGACTTCCCTTTCTTGTAACATTCCAACGGTTGGCCATCCCAAAGTCACAATACTTATCATGGCGGATAAACATTGTAGGCGACAGAGACATCGTCTCCAATGGAGATTGACTCCATGAATGAACACAAATCAACGGCCCAATCAGACCTGCGGGAAACCTTGTCATATCTCATGGGACTATTACAAGCGGCATCAACCAAAAAAGGGGAAAATCTGCAAAGAAGAAACGAGGAGTCTGGAAATGGCAAAGGACAGGAGTAGGCAGCGAGACTCTTATCCGGTCAGAAACTCTGTGTTGACCAATTGTCCATCTAAGAGGTTCACACTGTCACGCATGAGGGTTCTTCAGATCGCAAAGTTTGATGAGGGGTACAAGGACAACCAACCGGCGATGCTGCAATAAGGACAACAAAGGGGCTATAGGAGTCGGAGAATGATACCAGGAGTATTGGATGGAAGAGCTTCTTACAGCTTTGTCACTAATTACTTGGCTTGGACGTTAGACTTGCAATTCAAAACAGGAGTGTTTGAGGGGAAAACCATTGACATAAGACTGTAGGTCTATCAACTTTGCAAACCACTACGACTGCAAATTGGAGTTCTGCACGCTAATGACCTAGAGAACTTGCACCATGAGTAACCAAAAAATCGTCCTGGGGTGAGATAGCATGTATGAACACAACATGTGGGTGGACTTGAGTAGCGACTCTGTCTATGTTAGCATTGCTGGCTAAAATGACATCTGCTGTTGTTTGAGCAAACTTCAAAGCAATGGCAGTTATGGGAAGCAACAAACGTGGAAGCAACAGCAATTTCGGTTACGACAGTCATAACATGCAAGACAATTTCTCTCTACATGGCGAAAACATGTCTTTGACGCAAAGCTCAAGCGTGGCTAGTCCACGTGAAGAATGGGTAAGAGAAAGAAATCACATTTGCCAAGACGACCACATTGGCATTGACACCTGTGAAGTTCACAGCCATTTTGGAGGAGTTTGCAGAACTCATCAACAGCTTTCAACGGGTTAATCTCTATGAACTGCCCCGAAAGGTCCCTCAATGTCAGAATATTGATCATAGAATATACTTAAAACCAAGCAATAGATCTACGGTGACAGGAACCTCTCAAATGAGTAATCACAAGCTGACCAAACTCATCAAGCAATTGAACGAGATGCTCGGTCTGGAGTTAATTGGACCTTCTTTGTCTCCCTACACAACACCTGTTGTTGAAAACATTCATCAGGGAGATGCGGATGTGCATTAAGCAGCACGCATTGAACAAAATCACTGTCAAGAATCTCTACCCTCTTCCGCAAGCTAGTGGGAGTGGCCAAAATGTCTAGTAAAATTTACCTATGTAACAACTATCATTACATCTACGTATCTGATAAGGATGTCGAGGAGACAGAATTACGCACCCGACACAGGCACTTTGAGCTCACGATTATGCTGTTGGAACTCACAAACGCCTCTGTAATGTTTATTGTGGCAATGGACAACATGTTCTGCCCGCACCTCGACAACTTTGTAGTCGTATGTTGTAACAACATCCTAATGGACAGGCGCACCAAGGAGGAGCACAATTGACATCTTTGAAAAGGTCTCTAAATTGTACAACGAGAGATTTTCTTGGATAACCCTCAAAGTGAACCTCTCATTG